>SDVV010009981.1:0-16452 GCA_016164225.1 Gammarus roeselii | reverse complement strand
TCATCTCGGTTTGTCTCGAATCATTTCGGCCAGTTTCGGCTCGTCGCGACCAACTCGACTCGCCTCAACGTGTTTCGACTGATCTCGACGCACCTCGACCAGCCTCGACGCGACCCTCGCCCTCTGCGGCAGCAATCCGCGGACTGCAATGGTTAATTGTTCCACTCGTGCATCTCACAAACATTCCTCTGTGTATGGGTTTTACAGCGCTGGGAGGGGGAAGCAGAGGGGCTTCTAAAGGGTCCCCCAGTTTCTCAAAAGGGTCCCAAAGGGTCTCAAGGGTGTCCCAAAGGGCCCCAGAAAGGTCCAAGTGGACCCCCCCAAATCCACCTAGTCTCCCAAGTCCCCCGGGTTTCCGAAACCCCGGGACCCACGAAAACCTCCCCTCTCTGGGTCACCTTGTCTAAACCAACCTCGATACATATAATAATAACAAATTCAAAATTTATCACCATGAAAAAGGGCATAGAAAAATGATAGAGCCCAAGCAAGAAGAAATAATAAAATACTAAAATAAAGTGTTTATGATCTATAAAATGAATAATCATCCATCCACCCCAAATACAGCGTGGATTAGAGTCCTTTCCGCTGCGAATATCAAAGGTTCAAGCGCTCCCAGGGTGGCAGCAAGGAGTATTCCCACTCGAGCTGCCCAGCTCCAGAGCCTCAAGGATCAAGAGTACTCACCAAAAGTTTTGGGGTGGATAGATGTTTATTAATTTTCTAAATTATTAACACTTTATTTCATTATTTGTTATTTTGTGGGCTCTACTATTTATCTGTGCCATTTTTTCATGGGGATCTATTTTGTATTAGATATATAATTATGTATCGTTAGACGCCCGCAGGGGCCCTGGGTGGCGAGCGACGACTTCGCGTTGGGGCTCCGGTGGAGCGCGGAAGCGGGTACTGCTCTTACTACGTTAAACCTATTCGGGACTCTACGCTAAACCTACTCGGTATCTACAATAAACCTACTCGGAATCTACGTTGAACCTACTCGGAATCTGCGTTGAACCTACTCGTAATCTACGCTGCACCTACTTTGCCACTCTTCAATTGCCCTACGGGAGAGTCTGCATTAACTTAGCGTTGGGACTCCTGTGTAAAACAAAAGAAACTACCACCATCACCAAAAGTCATTTGCTATCATTCACTTCCGAGATTGGTTCGTTATCATTAAATTTCAAATAACATTCTAATACGACGAACTGTGGCGACAAAGCCGACGAAAAATGCAGTCAGTCAAACGCAATTTATTTTTTCAACACGGAAACACGGAAAATCAAGTATTCATGAAACAGGAGGCGACCTCGGATAACTCCCAGGTCACTAATTCGAAGCATAGCAGGCGGGAGAAAATCGGACGTCGCAAAACTAAACCGTCTAGTCTCATTAGAGATCAGTCCTTCCGGCAACCATCAACTGAGGTCATTCACCCTCACACAAATATTCACGTATATAATTCTCCCATTAGTGACCTAAAATTAAGAATGACTAATCAAATGTGAATTAAGGAACAATTTTATTGCATCATGCCATCTGCGTCTAAACTTAACAAAACGACTGAACGCGGCGCAACGATCTGACAATAACACGTAGAAAATAACCTCCAAATTACCTTTCGATACTATACAGCAATTATACATGAACATTTGTAACGGTGGTTAGACTGCCTACTCAGTCAGTGCTCTCCATATTAGTGTGAACTCCATCAAAGTCCTATAAGGCTATTAGAACTATACCAGGAGACAGGCGTAATCGATTTGAAATGAATTATACACATCTAATTCATGTAGCTTATTGAACTTGACATGTTCAGGTGGAGTCCTGAACGATTTAAGTCTAGTTGTAGTTCTACGCATCAGTTCATGAACCAAGGACAAGCAGCGCCCTCCTCCCCCCCCATACAAGTGGACATGAAGTAAAACCATTATAACCTATCTTCGGAAATGTTACTTTCCTATGCTGATAAAGATATTTTATTGCTCTTGATATGTCGTTCAGCATCTCTAGCAAAATCCGCGTCTTATAGGACTGTCGAAATAAACTCGTGAACAGCCAATCACAGCGACGCTTGTCATTTACCGATCAATAAACAACTAAGAGGCTTACCAGTAATTCTCTAAGTTGAGTTAAGAGTTCACAAACTGTCATGGCTGAAAGCGGTTCAAGGATGAATGGCTATTTACAGATCATTTACAAAACGCTGCCTCATAAAATGGTGTTTTTACTACACACATGACATGAATGAAACAGAGTTGTGGTCATGGTCCATTTACCGAGTAGCTATATATGAGCTCACCAAAAGTTTAGACAAAAGACAATGAAGCAAGTGTAACCTATACAAAAAGTTGCCATAGAAATGCCTTCCACATGCCACAGAGAAGGTTTTTGACAGACACCTACAGATAGCCACGTGACGAGTGCTGTCGAGCGAGGGTGATGACTGTTCCGCATAGAAAGCCCTAGCTTACTGGAGCCTATAACGAGAGACAGGGGTCTACCAAGATTCGCAAGTGAAGCGGTGCTCACTTAAAAACACAGTTAAAGAAAGAGGAGAGAGTTGTCAACAGTTCGGCAACGTCCATTTGAATAAAGTCGCTGTTGGCCAAAATGATACGTCGATCTAACAAAATGAAGACGCGTAATCGTATGTACAATATGTTGTTATTTCTGACAATTGGAGGGAAATTACTTGTCGGAGTCACATTCTTTAATGACCGAGCAGACGAGAAAATCTAGCACTTGGCACATT
Organism: Gammarus roeselii; assembly: GCA_016164225.1. NCBI lineage: Eukaryota > Metazoa > Arthropoda > Malacostraca > Amphipoda > Gammaridae > Gammarus > Gammarus roeselii. The sequence goes on along the minus strand of SDVV010009981.1, from coordinate 13,694 downwards.
TGAATACGCAGTGATGTCGGAAATGAAATAATTCGATATGTTGGTGTATCAATCCTTTATAAATACTGTTCTTGCCACTTATTCAAATTTACCGAAAGGCCCCCACAAAATGGAACAAAGTGTTTCCAATTACTTTGAAACAATCCCGCAGAAGAACTTTTCACGACGTTCATCGTAAGATCATTGAAGACGTTGTCTCTAGATAAGCAGTTTGAAAATAAGTATACACTCCTAGTGAAAGGATATTTTGAAGAATAGCGAGGCCAACCGGACTGTCAACACAAGAAGTGGCTACAAATAGTTGTTGAAAACTTAGGATTGAACGACAATCCCGCCGAAGGTGCTCAACGTTTAGGAAGATTTTAATTATGAAGGCGAGGAGTGGACTCTGGCTGACCCGAGATAATTTACTGAAAGTAACTCCTTAGGTCCAATATTGTGGAGGATATGATTGACATTGTTAAAATCATGATACGCAGTATCATGTAATTGATTGAAGAAGCGGTAATTTCTTGGGGTGACATTTGGTTCGCGATGCAAGAGGCTTTCTTTAGATAGGTTAAGGTAGCTTGTCAAAGTACTTCATTACACAGAAGCTATGTTGCTGAGTAGCATTGTAATAAATATATAAATAAATGTTAGATTGCACTGAAATAGATCTCTACAAGCAGCGAGAACATCAAAATTTATGTAGCACATGGAAGGTGTGAACGCTGTTTGATGATCTAAGGAGCGCGATCGACCTAGTGACCGACCAAGAAAGAACTCGCATATTGGCATGCTCTTGCCAGCAGATAAGTTTGGGGAGTAACAATATGAAGTTAAAAAAAACTTAAAGTTAGTATAGGACCAATTCTTAGGGCTGTAGTCGATCTTGAAAATAAATAAGAGTTCTTCAAGAAAAGAAAGGGGAATAGATTCAGAAAGAATTTTATTTCAATACGCGACTGTTTCGATCTGGCACAGTGTAACAAACATGTTGACAATTTCAGAGCTTAACACCAAATATTACAGGTACACACGACGTTTGATGCATTATGCCCAGACACTGCTGTAGTGGTAGGAACAATCGAACTGAAATGGTACACACGCCGCCTTTGCTTTCGAGGCCAACTCTGTTCAATGATAACACTCACAATTACTTTGCCCGACTGTACATCCACCGTTGCACAACTCAACATAGCTTTTCATAGTCCAGAATTAAGTCGCATGCAGGGAGCTATTCCTCACAATAATTCAGCCGGCACGTGACCTTTTAAAAACTACAGTTGTCCATTAATGAGACTCGTGATAACGTACTTAATATTCGTGTGGAACAGCAAAAAAGTAACATATAAGGTGAGAGACTATTGAAGTAACTATCCACGGGATCATTAGACCAGACGTTGACAGCCACTAGGGTGAGGTTAGCTCGCAGGACTCCACACTCGAAGGGACATTAAGTGCACTCACGACACGTAGGATCCTATAAGGTTAGCTGAGAGGAGTAGTGCTTCGCTCGAACAGATTCATTTGAGCCGTCACCGAATAATGTACAGCTACCATTACGCTAACAGTAAAAATAACTAACATTATTTGACACATGTTATCACGTATGTACATTATTTCAGGGCAGACCTATAGACTATCTCAGTTTGTGACAGCTATTTCTGTTCAATGTAGCTAGTAACAGTTACTTCGTGAGCAGTTTTTATTGAAATGATCGGCCGCCATAAGAAAACTGCTACACTGAACATGGAAGTTATAAGTTCATGGCTTATATACAGAACAGTTCGGGGGTATACAAAAGTATAAAAAATTATGCAATTATTTCATATTAAAAATAGGATAATTCAAACAAAGTTTCATTTTCCAATATTGCCTCTGCTCCTTCCAGATAATTGAAACCTGTACGGTCACCTGAACACCTGTATTGTGACCTGAAATTCAACTTCGCCGCGTCGGTTCTTACAACGTTTTAAAAGCGGACAGCAGAACATTCTTTCATTACAAAGTTTTAAAATATCACAATTTTTCAAGAATTTTACGTAGATTAGAGTATAATCGCGCAAATCCGTAAGTAAAAAAGTAGTCAAAATATCAAAAACGCTAATAAAATCAATTTCACTAACCAAAAGAAGTATCCCACATATCATCCATTAGAATCAAATACCATTGGTAACTCAAGTAAGAATAAAAGGCTGGTAGTTTCAAATCTGGAACATTTCTGGCAACACATTTATGCTAGAGATAACATACTAGAACCTTAAAAAACATTAGATACTTTTACAATGTCAGGAAAGTGTCTACAACTAGGAGGGTGTTTTTATCTAGTCAAGAAAGGGTCATCAATAAGTTTGCTCTCGGAAGACCAATGCTCTGCGGTTTCTCCAGTATCTTGCCAGATCCAAAGTTACAAATGTTTTAATGGATTAAACAGAACATCAAGGTTTTTCCCATTCATGGGAATTTTAAACAGCAATATGCCTCTATCAGCATGCACAAAACACTCGTTTTATATTTTCCTCAGAGGGAATTTTTCTATCTTGAAGCGAGTGGAACCTGACACTGTTCACATAACCTATTCAACTTGTCTGGAGATTTCGAGTAGCTATTGGCCACTCTTGTTCTCGTTCCAAACTACTTTCAGGCTCCATGATATGTGATGAGGAGAGACTGCAAGGCAACTTCCGATGATCTTCACAATGGACTGCTACCCTCCTACACAGCTAAGCTACCAACCAATACGCTCCACTACGCTTGTAGCAACACATTTACCAGGGACACTTGGTGGACCGTGTGCCCAAACACATTACATTTGTTTAGTCAACGAGTGTCGTATAAATGGTCTATACGCTTCTTCACGATACCCTCTCATTCGTCAGGAACGCTTCGATACTAGGGCTCGGGCAACGTAACTTGTCTGGAGGTTGATTGTTTCCAAGTAAAAATGAAGAGATCATAGGCTTCACGGAATGCCCGCAGGCAAGAGAGTAACATAGCCATTAGCATCATTAGTGAGGGCACTGATGAGGAGGAAGAAGGGTCCTTAACAATAACAATTACCAAGGGACCATCATCGCCACTCCTAAAGAAGATCGACGTTTCATTCAATTGGAATTATCTGGGAAAGAGTAGCGGGGAGTGCTGAACAATCCTCAACTTACACTGACTTTGATCAAGATTTACATAAAATGGAGTATATGATACAGTGGTTAAATAGATAATTATAACTCACTCATAGTGAATTTAAAGTTATGTGGGAATATCTTGTTGACATTCGCTATAAATAATAGATTTTGGAAAGGCATGCGGTTTTTACGACCTAATTTTTTTCAATAACAATATTTCTTATAATTCATCATGAAAAAGGTTCAATACGCCTACCTTCCATCGCAATTTCATTAGGAACTCTATTTACTACAATTAAAACCTTCTTGTTAAACTATCTACACGTTTTGATATAATCCAGGAAATGATTCGCAGTATTGGCTTAACAGTTTGATTCTTTCCGGCGATGCCAGCCCTCGTCTGTTGGACGTGGCTGAAGAAAAACCGGGTGCACCATAGCCTGACGAAGCTTGCACCAGTGGAGAGCAGGAGTTCAGTCTTACACTAGACTCAATGAGAGTCTGTTCGTTCATACACTAGCCAAGGCAGTCACGACTACTGCAACAGAGGTTTTAATGTCGTCACTAGCCGAAGTTGTTCAAACTTCAGTTATCAGTCGGTATCACACTAACCGAGGTAGCTCAGACTTTATTTGCCGAGGTAGGTCTGAGTCACACCACTAACTGAGGTACCAGGTATGTTTAACTACATCAGTCCAGTGAGCAAAATATCATACAAACCGACGACGTTGGAACTACGCTAGTAGAAGTCACCCTCGGTCCAGGCAGTGCGCTGGTTCCTGGTGAAAGAGATCTCTGTTCCCGTTAGTATCGTCCGGCTGCTCACACCAACATGTTTTCCCTCTGTTGCCGCAGGGGCAGGGCCTCCACAGACGACAGGTCGTCTTCGGAGGAGCTCAAGTCCGAGTTGGCAGTGGAGTTCGCCCTCGCTGAGGGACATAATAAAAATCTCACCTTCAGAAGGGATTCACAGGCACACACGCCTATGGAAAAGGACTCGGTATGAGTCATAGATTCAAGAGACCAGGGTTAATCGCGCAGCAGAATAAACGTCCTAGAGCGCCAAACATCTATACAAAAAACAAATTAATAAGAATGGAGTTCCTGTAAATCGGAAAAGAACACCTATGAGAGTACACCAATAAAACCATTAACAATTAGATTTTCTCCAAGGACGAATAAACGATCTTACCTCGAGACAGCAAATGATACGTTTGAGGAAATAGTTTCTCAATTAGAAGATGCGACGATCACAAAATGTATTAGTGAATGATTATACAAAATAAAATACAGCAAATTATCTTATAAATACATAAAAATATCAAAAAAACAAAAACATCCCTCTTCGCAAAGAAAAATCCAACTGTTACCCAGCGGTGTTTGAATGCTTGAGGTGCGTTTACGACGCCAGCTCTTACAGTTATAAAACTTACCTTTGTTCAGTACTTTGGTTTGACAATAGCGTTAGCAAACTGTAAACTGTATTGGTTGACAGGCTAAAGCCGATAGTGTAGGTAGGATCCTCGCTAGGGTTTACTGCGAACATTGTTGGTAAGTTTGGCCTCCTCGCGAAGCTTGGCATGAGCCCCATCTTAAACCTGTCTGGAGATACCCTCGTGAAATTTTACTCGAGGTACTCTACCAGAAATTGACTTTACTGTTCATAAGCATTACCAGGCGATCGAGTCTGTCCCGTTTAAACTTCAAATCGAACAAATACTTCCTCACCACGAGATAGACAGCCCCACCTCCATCTCCTGGTTTGTGTGAGGCGCGGAAAGTGAGAGTACTTAAATTAATGAAATGGGGTATACGTCACTATCTCAGTGACCTTGGACAATGCCCACTTCATTGTGAGTTCGGTAGTTGCAGCTGAAGTCAAAGCAGATGTCAGGAAGCATGCCCTTCCAGCTGTCACACCAACGCTGTTTAGATTTCTGCCAGACCAACGCTGTTTAAAGTGGTCTTCCCTACTGAGGAGAAACATATTGAGAATGATATTGACGTCCTAATAGTGTCATCGAGCGGCAGCCTAATTCCAGCATGTGCGATTGTGTATACTGCGTTAAGGGGTCACGTCTTCCAAGCTCAACTCACAATGAAAGTGATCCATGGTTGTCAAGTCAACGCCTTCATGTCCAAATACCTTTGCCGCACATCGCCCTGATGACCAATAATGCACTGCCGAGGCACGTGGACTCACCTCAGAACTGAAGGTGAGGGTAGGACTCTGATGCGGCTGGCGATGTGGTTGCTGCACAATAGAGGGACAGTGAGCATGCGTGACTGACGCGTTGGCTATAGAGTGTCACGTCGGCCGCCACCACGAAGGGGCGGCACTAAAGTGCGGTACCAGAAGGTGGTAAACGCAAGGGATACCTACGTCTGAGGTGATGCTACGAAGGAGCAGGCGAACAAGACACGATGCACGCTACAGCTGAGGCGGCACAAGGAGTTGTTGGTGATCGCTCAGTTACCGTGGAATGATTGCCTTGCCGCAGATATACAGAGCAGTCTAGAACCACTCCGTCCTTGCACCGCCAACAACGTTGAAGAAGAAATGCACACTCGTAGCCGCTAATGAAGTTGACAGTGAAGTAGGAAGGCAGTTTGCCAATGAGGTGGTCAAAAATGAATGAGCATTTCCATGATATGCTGAAATGTCAATTGCAGCACGCAAAAGCACAGGGGTTATGCAAATTGTAGGCAGTGGGATGACATTGAAACAAATGGGAAGCTAAGTGGTTGGTTAGGCAGGGCACTCAAAATCACGCGCACAAAAGCATTTGAAAGTTGAGTATTCTCTAAAATAATAAAGTTCATATTGAAATAAAATTGGCAAAGCAATAACAGAATTGAAAAAATATATAAAAAACACAAAACTCTTGACCAATCTCATGATCGGAACAGAAACGAAAACGGTATAATTTCAAAGATCAAATACGGTCGTGAAGTGCTATTGAATTCACAAAGCTGTTGAAAAAACTGTAGACTTACATGTCTGAAATGCCTTCCAGTTCTAGCGATGAGGAAATGCAAAGCAAGTAACAATGAAACATGAACAAGATAACAACAGCATCATTTTCTTTCCGCAAAATTAAAAGGGATAAAACATCTTGCAAAATGGGGTAAATTATCTATGCAAAAAAATAATTTATCGAAAAATGTCACCTGATAATTAAATTTCTGAGTGCATACGTAACCAATTACGTTAACCAATTACAAATCAATCTCAGAGTGCGTAGTTGACCAATTACGCCATAATAACGCTATCATTACAGCTATCAATTACAAAAAACATGTAAACATGACGATTGAGACCCGAACGATTAATTTACAGGCGTTTATGAACGACCAAAGAGGATGGACAGCTGGGGAAGGGGAATACACTTAAACTGGATGTATTATCCATGAGTAATTTCTAGATATAAGCAAGGAGGGTACGTGGAATACAGGCGTGCCAACAAACCATTAAAAGTTTCCTCAAAGAGATGTTCAATGACAGGTAACCAGGTAAATTATAGGCTATAAACAAAAAACAGGTTTACGAGTCATGAAATAGTGTTAGTTGCTACTACGTTTTTTTTTTTTAAGAATTAAACTCACGTACTGAAACTTTCTTTTCGACAATACACAGCACATACGAAGTAGAATATAAATTCATGTTCAGCAGATAGTGAAGACTGGCATTCAAAATATTAACCAAAGTATTGCATTAAATAGATCATGTGGGAAAATAGAACAGATATCCAGCATGACAAACTAACAAAGCGATTGGAGGTAAATCGTTCACAACTCCTCGTGACGGGCAATAGAGAAAATAATATTCACAAAGGTATTTCAAAGGGTCTCCAGGGAGTTATATGTTCATCAACACATCGCACTACGATTTATTCATGAAATTGTTCGAATAGAGCAGCGCGAAGGGGAAAGAATTAAAGCCAAACAGTGGCATCATTTCATGTGTATAGTTACCGTACTGCCAACAAGATAAACGCTCAACACGAACAGAGCCTCATAAGTAAACAAAATTAAATCCAGCCAATCAACTCATTACAGGTTTTGGAGGTTAATTATACAAACATCAACAACAACAATAGGGAGGCTTTAAAACAACGCAAAATACACAAGGACCTAATTTAATGTTGCTACGCACAGAAATTAAGTGTGTAATATCGTTGGCCGATGAAAGGCCGACGGTAAACTACGCTTAATTTCTGATTTGGTATAATGTAGAGTCTTGGCGCCTGGCCTCCTCACCTGCCACCAGACGGCTCTTCTCCATTACTTGTCTCGCCAGGATTTGGTTCATGGCCAGCAGGTGCTCTCGCTCCTTGCGTTCCTTCGCCTTGCTGGCACCGGCGTCAGAACCAGCCTCAACAGTACCCTCTTTGACCCAGCTGGCAGAAGGTTCCTCTCCCTGAGCGCCTTCCGCCGTCAGATTGGTGTTGGACTCAGAGAGCATGCGGCGGATACTCTCCGCCTTGTGCTCGCGCCTGCGTCTCTCCTCTGGAGACATTTCCTTGGCATCGTCCTGGCAGCAGAGGTATGAGTGAGTGAGTGAATATAGTAGAAACATTTACAAGTATATTGTGATGATGCCTTCGACTTTTATTTTTCCTTGTAGCTATTGGATAAGAATTCACTGAACATTGACCTAGGAAACCTAAAACGGTAAACAATGGCCAAGGACGTCGGGAAAGAAGACGTGCATGGCAGCGTAAAACAAGCAAATTGGATGTCGTAAGTCACCAGACCACAGTGCTGCTCATTACGATCGTCTACTGCCCCCAGCCCTGCTGCACATTACGGAAGTCAAATACTCCCAGCCATGCTGCTCATTGTGGCAATCACTACCCCCAGCCCTGCTGCTCATTATGTGTCAACTACCCCCAGCCCTGCTGTTCATTATGTGTGTCAACTACCCCCAGCCCTGCTGCTCATTATGTGTGTCAACTACCCCCAGCCCTGCTGCTCATTATGTGTGTCATCTACCCCCAGCCCTGCTGCTCATTATGTGTGTCAACTACCCCCAGCCCTGCTGCTCATTATGTGTGTCAACTACCCCCAGCCCTGCTGCTCATTACGTGTGTCAACTACCCCCAGCCCTGCTGCTCATTACGTGTGTCAACTACCCCCAGCCCTGCAGCGTTAAACCAAAAAAAAAACTCATTACGGCAGCTAGAAGCCTTGCTGCTCATTATGGCAGCTGGCAGCACTGCTATTCTTAACGGCAGCTACCAACCCTGTTGCTCATTACGTCCCTCCAACCATGCCAACGTAGACTGACAAACGCTCTCTGCGATCTGTACCTCCGGTGCTGAGGTGCGCCCGATGCAGTCGAGCACGCCTTGACGTCGTGCCCAGCCACCCAGCAGGCTCAATTATAATATCACGTCGGTACGTGATCTGTGGGAAGAGCCCGTGAGTTATCAACTTCCAAGCCCTGCTCACCTCATCAGGGATGTATCTCTCCGGGATGTGTATCTTGTTTGGCGCCCCAAACAGTGAGTCAATTGTGGTCTCGTTGATCCTCAGGTCCCGCGTGCTGAGGGTAGACTTGACCACATCAGGGTGGTTGCGCGGACGTAATGCACGGGCCATGTCGCAGTCGTCACGAGACCGAGCCCCCTAGAGAGAACAGGGTGGCTAAGGGTGTGGAGACGATCTAAGTTACAAGATCCGATCTAGAAATTCAGAGAAGCAATTTTGACTCTTCGTCAAAGTTAACTTAAAGTAAACTTTTCGTAAGATTGGGGAGAGGAGTGTGGCCGGAGTGTTGTAAGACGGGGAGAATTTAACGCATGAAAGAGATTCGAGAGTCGCGGGCCATAATAATCTACTTGGGTAAAAACTCAAGATCGAAAAATCTCATAGAGCAAAATACGTCTCTGATAGAGGAAAATGTTCATATATGTCTTGAAGGCATTGCAATTATTTACGCACTTGGTAGAGTTTCCTAGTTCCCAAATAAAATGGATAATGCGTTGGTAGCTCATACTGTATCATCACTGAAGATGATACACAATAGGAACATCGTCAAATAACGATGGTCAAGACTTACTTACAGAAGCTATTCAACACTGACCATAAAATCAAAACAAGAATATAGTACACAAATATGGAATATAGGTATGTGTGACTCAATTTTTAAAATAAGATAAGGGGAGAGCAAGCAAATGTATGATAAAACAGAATAATCCATAGGAGTTTATAGCAAGTGGAGATGAACAAAAACATCACGCACACAATTCAGAGCGCATGCAATATACAATTTTGTTGCCATGATCCCCCCAGCCAACAACTTGAGGGGAGGAGGGTAAGTGTAGAGCTAAGTTGCCTCCAGCCAACAGCATCAACAAGTAGACGCATTACCTCTTCAGTGGACAGCCTGGAGGCCTCCATACTCATGGGTGTGCTGCTTGAGATAGTGACGTGGCGCCTCTTCTCTTTGGGCACGGCCCGACGGTACTTAGCGGCCTCTGACGTCATCTCCTTGATGATCTCCTGAGCCGCGGCGCTTTTGAACACCGGCGAAGATGGCTCGGACTTCGCAGGAGAGGAAGGAGGCGACGATCCCCCGAACAGTTGCTCTCGGGCGCTCAGGTGGTGGCGGGGACTAGTGGCCTACAGACAGCGGGACTAGTGACGGGAACTAGTGGCCTACAGACAGTAGCGTAAGGTATAGTAACGGGCCCTTAAGCCTGGAAGACGAGGACTAGCTGCCCACAAAGAGCGGAACAAGGTGTTGCGGATTTATGACCTATAGATAGGTACACTATGAACGAGACCAGCTGGATCTGTGTAGTTAATAGAGCCCTCCGCATCATGAGTTAATGGCAGAAGTTTCTAGCGCGGGTATTGTTACACTGCCTAGAAGCTGTACGTGCCAAGTTTCCCCCCTCAATCCGGCATAGGTATGGAACGGACACCACTCTGTGAGTGTGTGTGTGTGTGTGTATATACCGAACATTATTCAGGTAAGATCATTATTTACGTCAAATTCTTGAAGGACACATAACGATCTTTAGTAGATTTGAAGACATCACAGAAGAAAGGTTTCACAAAAGTCTCTGATTCGACGCCACGACACAAAGAGTTCGGGTGAGAAGCGTGCAACAAAGCAAGACACAGTACGAGTGGATCGGATTGAAGGAGAAAAGGAGAGGTGAAGGTACTATACATTCATCGTGTGCTTCACACAGACGAAAAAGACGAAGCGTGCAGGTTACGGCTTAGATGAAGTAGATTAAAGGGTCTATAACCCGTTTCACTAAAAAATATGAAATACGCATATAAGTATGTATACACAACTAAACACATAGGGTATGCGGATGTATTCTATGTATAACATATAATTACTAGATAAAAGTATAAACACTGGAAATTCAGATATCTATTTACTAGTAAAGATTTATACAAAGAAGGACAACATCCAAAAATGAATATAAAATAATCTAAGAGTAAATAAATATGTGAAACATACCTTAGATTTCCAGCCAGATTTCTGCTTGAGAGGTAGGTTGCTCGGGCGAGCAGTGGAAGCTGCTGCCGCCGCCGCCGCCGCCGCCGAGGAGGAGGAGGCGGCGGAAGAAGAGTATTTGGAAGCAGCTGAAGCGTTGAGCGCAACGGTGGCTGGTCCGGGCCCTCCGTGTCTGTTGGGTTTGTCTCCCCACTCGTTGCCTCGTCCATAGTTGCGAGGCAAGGAGGCAGTTCGCACTGAGTACGAAGGAAGACCAGAACCGTCGAGCGAAGGAACGGTGGAACTGGCGCTAGTGTTAGGCACCGAAGCGACAGAGGAGGAGGGGTAGTCAGAGGTGGCTTGGTATAAATTGACCGAACATGGAGGGTAGGATAGCAGCTGTTGAGGCTGCAGGTAGGTTTGAGAGGATGAGGAGTAGCCCGATGAATATGACGACGAAAGATGCTGGTGACCTTTAAGGGCGGTCACGGCGGACAGCGAAGAAGCCAGGGGGATATGGGCAGGAGAAGACTCAGAGTCGAGCTCGGGTTCAGATGTGGGTTCGCCGCTATCACTTTCAAGGTCATCCTCGAGAACGTGTGATAGGGATGAGTCACCCTTCTTAGAAGTGCTGTACGTGCGGTCTTTTCGACGCTCGGTGGACTCCCTTTTCACGATTCGAACGGTTTTTGGCTCTAAAGGCTTTTCTTTGGGGAGTAAACCTGGAAGGACAACGTCAAAGATGGTAGATGAACGTCTTTCAGCATGGTAACTTCAAACAAAACATAAGTCGCTAATAAAATGGAATCTCAAAAAAATGTATGTTCACACAATAATTGAACATTGTTCAGACTTCAATGACAACGGAGATTCAATGCCAAACGAATCGTACCATGGTTGTAATTATGAAATAATAAAATAGCCAAGTATGATCATGGCGTTCATGTGAATAACTTGAACAGAAATCCATCATACTGTACCTACTCACCATAGAATCTTTTCATCCTTTCATCCGCGTCATCAGAGTCATCAGTCTGCAGCGCGATGCGCGCCTGCTCCTCCCCGTCCGGCTTGTTAGCCGCGGAGTTCCTGTCGCATCCTCCGTAAGATACCCCGGCGGCCGCCCGCTGCTCGGCGAGGTCGTCCTTGAAGGAGCTGGCGAACAGCGGACGGTTGTCGTAAGCCGAGGAGGAGCTGGCGAGCCTCTGCACGTAACTTGGGTCCATTGTGTGACGGCGGACGCCAAAAGCTACCGCGTATTCGGGGCTGAATCCAGAACGAGCATCTGGAGGGGTGTACTCTCCGCCTCTGGTGAGGTCACCCGAGATCATGTACGGATTCTGGGAGATAGCATCATGAGAATACAAGATTAGATTAGAGTATAGAGGCTTTCCACAATGACGAATTGATGGGTTTTGGAGAACAGCGTAATAGAAAAGATCGGATGAGCTAAATTAGGTTTTCAATTAAGAAGCAAATGGTCTCGGGAACTATTGTTTGCAAAGGAACGAATCAAAGCTGATGCGTTTTCTCAACATCCTTCACTATCATAGCTACATTAAGTAACCCCCCTTTTACCTTCTCTGCAGAGCTGGCAACTACTCTCGCGTTCATCGTTTTAGTTAACCTTCTCATTTAGCTCAGACGAAGCGAGAATCAATGTGACCCTCTTCATACCTGTACTCAGCTATTTCATATCTTCGCATAGGACAGGCTCTCTGCCTCAACAACTCACCTCAAGTCCGTACTCGAGTTCTCTTCTGTAAAGGTCCGGAGAGCTGGGGTCCATGAGGGGCGAGTCCGGGAGGTCGAGCCCTCTGTCTCGGGTAATCATCCTGTCGAGGTCAGTCTCGAGCCAGGTTGTGTGGGTACGACGTCGTGAGGAGATTGACCCCATCCCGCCTCCGTAGTAAGAGGAGGGGGACGGAGGACCCTGACCCCCGTATCCGCGGGGGTCGTCAGCAACACTCGACATTGTCAGGCGTTGGATCTAAAAAGATTGTCATGTTGGTAATTCAAGTAAAATAATAAAACAATGATAAACGAGATCATCATTACAGAGGAAACTGACCGTTTGATTTTTAATAAAACGACTGCTTGTACGGATTGCAATTTTAATCGCAACCGGGCTCGTGTTGAGCGCTGCTCACCTGCTGACTGAGGTGCATCCTCCTGTTCTGGAGGTCTTCCAGCAGAGCCTGCACCCTGATCATCTCGGACTCGATGTGGCGCGTCTTGCTGGTGCCGTCACCACAATCTCGTCGGGCGTTGCGCGCCATCGTCTGCTGGATTTTCTGGCGAAGCATCATCATCTCATGCTCCAGGCGGCTGTTCTCCGCTGCAGTTTCTTCCAACTTCTGAGGGAATGGAAATGGACGAATGACAACGGACTTCAGTTGAGCCACCATTTAATCATAATCTTTTATTGAGCTTGCACCGTCAGTGCAATCAAACTGTATAATTTACAAAAAAAAAGTGTGATTTTACCATAACGTTGCAAAACTTGGTATTGACAACGAAGTTGGATGTAGCAGTTAATGTTGATTTTGTAGCTAGCTAGGATATATAAGAAGTCGAACCAATTCAAATCCGGTTATGACATGCTTCGTGATTGGAGTCGTGATGCTGAGCTGTCCGACGTGAACATCTCGGAATGCGCATTTAAGTCAACTCAAATCGGGTCTCATCTCCTACGGAAATTAATCTTATGATAACTGAAGTGTGTCTTTAACTTGAACTTCCCAGTTTTCAATCTTACTTCTGCAGACACAGCGAGGTGCGTCTTAAGCCGGAACAGCTCCCACCAGCCCCAAACACTGCCACACCACCGCCGACACAGCGAAGTGCGCCCAGAGCCTGGGCAGCTCCCATCAAGCCCAAACACTAACACTTACCCCCGCAGACACAGCGAGGTGCGTCTTAAGCCGGAACAGCTCCCACCAGCCCCAAACACTGCCACACCACCGCCGACACAGCGAAGTGCGCCCAGAGCCTGGGCAGCTCCCATCAAGCCCAAACACTAACACTTACCCCCGCAGACACAGCGAGGTGCGTCTTAAGCCGGAACAGCTCCCACCAGCCCCAAACACTGCCACACCACCGCCGACACAGCGAAGTGCGCC
>SDVV010009980.1:0-16452 GCA_016164225.1 Gammarus roeselii | reverse complement strand
CAGTGAACTAGCCACTCGCCTCAATGCCAAGGGAAGAAACTTGGCTGACAAGTTTGAAAATACAGTCCACTACCCAGTTGATATGCTCATTGGAGCAGATCATTACTATGATTTTGTTTTTCCTGAAAAACAGGATGAAGGAATTACAATAATATCTTCAAAGTTAGGAGACCTACTGCCAGGTCCCATAAATGAATTTCAAGACAACACTCAAATCAATGTGATAACTGCACTTAAGGTAGTAGTGTCAGACAAAGAAGCAGAAAAGGATGTTGACCTATTGTGCGTTTGGACACAATAGGGATATCACCGGAAGAAGCACACCCGGATGATAAGGCGGCTCTAGAGCAATTCAACAATAACATCCGATTTTCAGGTGGCAAGTATGTGGCCAGGTTGCCATGGAAGGCGGCTCATCCCACACTGCCAATCAACTATCGTTTAGCCCAATTAAGGCTGGTGAGCAATCTAAAGCGTCTACGGAAGGAACCTGAACTGTTGAAGCACTATGACAGTGTTATGCAAGAGCAACAACAAAGAGGATTCATTGAAAGAATAAGTGACACGAAGCCACCAGATGCATGCCACTACCTACCTCACCACGCTGTGAGAAAGGAATCTCCAACAACACCGTTGAGGGTGGTTTTTGATTGTTCAACAAAACCACATAATGATGCAGTATTTTTGAATGATTGTTTGTACCTAGGGCCATCCATGGTCCCAGAGTTACCTCAGATGTTGATGCGATTCAGACTGGGATCATTAGCTGCCTGTTCTGACATTGCAAAGGCATTCTTGATGGTAGGGTTGGATGAACAGGACAGAGACTTCACAAGATTTGTATGGCCCAGAGATCCCATGAATCCTCACAGCCCAATGACACCTATCGTTTCAAAATCATCCTGTTCGGAGCCACTTGCTCACAATTTATCTTGAATGCAACAATTGACCACCACTTAGAAAAGTATGGTGGACAAAGGGACATAACAGACAAGATCAAAAGAAATATCTATGTCGACAATTTATTAGTAACTGCTTCAACAAAGGCAGAACTACAAGAATTCTACAGTTCATCCAAGAATATTTTGGGTGATGCCGGGCTCAACCTCAGCGAATGGGCTACCAATGACCCGGAACTCAAGGAACTGACGGAGAAAGAAGGCGAATCAGATGCCTGACCCATTGTTCCAGTTTTAGGACTCAGATGGGACACTGTACAGGACACCTTGATGATGGCTCCTAGAGAGTTGGAAACTGGTAAACCAACAAAGAGAATAATTCTCCGAGAATTAGCTGCACAATTTAATCCTCTTGGCCTAATGACTCCCATCACGATCAAGGCCAAGTTCCTAATGAAGGAAATATGGCAGTCAAAGGTTGATTGGGATGAGGATCTCCCTGAAGCTATTGCAATCAAATGGGAAAAATTGAAGAGATAGTTCACCAAGATGGGTGGCATACCTGTCAAACGCAACTCTGAGATAGGAAAATCAATGACCCTACACACCTTTGTTGATGCTTCCACAGTAGCATATGGAGCAGCTGTGTACGGAGTAAGTGAAGGAAATGCCACATTATTGATGGCAAAAGGACGGATTGCACCCGAGAAAACACTTTCAGTTCCCAGACTGGAGCAGCTCTACTTGGAGCAAAGCTAACTAAATATGTATGTGAAGCCTATGAAAAGGAAGTAAATGTTGAGGCCATACACATGTGGTCAGACAGTCAACTGGCACTAGGCTGGATACACTAACAGGCTCATTAGAAGCTTACATGCAGAACAGGAAGACAGACATCAAGAAAATTCTTCCCAACGCTAATTGGCATTATGTTCAGACAAGTCAAAACCCAGCTGACTTGATAACACGAGGAATCAACCCGAGGAAACTCAAGTCGAGCCACCTGTGGTGGCACGGACCAAAAAATATAACGGAACTCCAGGAGTGGGAAAACCTTCCTGCACAGGTGCAAAGTGTGATACTAAATAGTGCAGAAGGGCTTCCACCCCCAGAGTCTTTCTTACTATCAGTAGCCAACAGATGTAGCACTTTTCAAAAATTAATAACCACCTTTGGGTGGGTAAAGAGGTTCATTGAGTGTCTGAAGTTGAATGTGAGAAACCAAGGTAAGAAGAATAGAAAGTCAAAGAAACAAGGTAGTGAACAAAATTTGACACTTAATGAGATGGAATGGGCCGAAGATTGGGTAGTAAGAGAACTCCAAAAAGAGGAGTTTGCGGAGGAGATAAAATTCTTTCGCAAGCCAAGTCCCAAGGGTATCTCTCCATTAATGAAGCAGTTAAATTTAAGCATCAAGGCTGACAAGCTAGTTGTGGTGAGCAGGATCACAGAGGCCGAGATTGAGAACTCTGTGAAGTATCCAATCCTGCTACTTACCAAACATAGGATCACAAAAATGATCATTGAAGAAGAACACAATGCCAAGCATCACATGGGAATAAACCACGTCGTGGCCAGCCTGCGTCAATGATGTTGGATCCCCAGGGTAAGACAAAAAACTGAGGAAGCAATAAGGAATTGCATGCAGTGCAGAAGAGAACGTGGGGCACACTACCGTGGACCACCAACCCCTCTACTTCCAGGGCACAGGGTGAGTCAATCTCATCCATTCGCTGTAACAGGTGTGGACTATGCCGGTCCCCTTTATGTGAAAGAGGGGACACTAATCGAAAAACGGTACATTGCACTGTACACCAGGGCAGTACACTTGGAGGTTGCTAAGGATCTGTCTGCAGAAGCCTTCCTGAGAACTCGTCAACGGTTTTCTGCTCGCCGCTCCTATCCTCAAATGTTGATCAGTGACAATGGATCAAACTTTGTGAGCTCCGCTAAAGTACTCCAGAGTTGAGATGAACATCACGGAGTTCGGAGCACTCTGAATCAAAACAAATGCAAGTGGCATTTCAACCCCAGCAGGGCCCCTTGGTTCGGAGGCTTCTTTGAGAGGATCGTGAAGATGGTCAAGCTTTGTCTACAGAAAACGTTACACAGAGCCATGGTGACCGAAGATGAGCTACACACCGTATTCTGCGAGACATAAGCGGACCTCAATGATCGTCCGCTAACTTCTATCTCAGACTCAGTTGATGATTATCAACCGCTCACGCCATCCTAGCTAATGCTCGAACATCGTCTGGACAGCGCGCCAGTGGCAACACTGGACCCGGAGGAAGAGCAAGATCCCTCCATGTTTACAGCAGAGCTTCTAACACGACGTCAAAGGAATGTACCAAAGATTCTTCATCGTTTCCAGACCAGATTTAGAAAAGAATACCTAACCATACTGCGGCATCATGCCGTGGATGCCAGGATTATCGTTGCACCAAAGGTGGGTGACATAGTTCAGATCCACGACGAAGGTTCCAGGCTATTGTGGAGTCTGGAAAGGATCATCGAGACCCACGCAGGTAAAGACGGTCACGTGAGAAGCGTGAAACTCATAACCCGAGGAGGCATCATCAGTCGACCGGTGACTCTGCTGTACCCACTAGAGGTGCAAGCGGTGGAACCCATTGAGAGTCCACCAGAGTCGCAGAGTCAAGACTCGACGTCGCCACATCAATTAGGCACCGAGCGTGGAAACGAAGCGCATTCCACCGTCAACGGCACCGGGGACATTCTCTTTCCCTCAGATGCAAACGAGGCAAAAGCTGCCCGACCAACTCGGAAGGCAGCCTTGAGCGCTCGTCGGCGTATTGCCGCTCAACTACAATAAGAGCCAATACGCCTTCTTCTTAAGTGGGAGTGTGTGGGAAACATTTATCATACCCTGCCATCTAAGACATTCCATTGTTAACCCATGTGTGTGTTTCGAGTGTTGAGGAAGCCTGGTGTCGGTTGGCATTCCTGAGGTGAGGGTAGGGGACCCTCCCCCCTTTAACCCGTGTCTTTTAAACCGCTGGACTCCGTTTCCTTTATCTCGAATCACTTCTAGACGTGTGAAATTGAGACTGAAGTAGTATGGGTCAATGGTAATAAAGTAATGCAAATAAGTATAGATTAAAATAAATATCTATGTAGAAGATGATGAGGTTATTATAGTACAGTAGCTAGATATAATCTTTCGAGGGGAAGCTTTAAGCCATGGCCGGAACCATGTAAGCTAATAAGCCTACCAACGCCACCATTAGATGGCGTTGTATGCCGAAAGGTTGGCTCCCCCAATATTATGGGGGAGTAGTTGTTTTCGAACTGCGAGTGAACACGGACGTGTGAGGCCGCAAAGTCCGACCAAATGGATAATACTCCCATCTTCATGAAACGATCAGTTTAAACTAAGACCGTTATCGACTAGTTTAATACAGTGACGCAGTGATTGTTGTAGACTAACCTACTATGAGGTAGGGAATTAAGGTAGTTTAGGAATAGAAAATAGCAACTCCCATGACTTATTACTTTCGGACTACCAAGATGGCCGCACACTTAACCATAAAAACTTGAAGGTAATTTACTCATCACTCAATTAAGACACAAATGCCCCCAATATCCGCCAGTCTGGATTTGGTGTTAAAGTTCTAAAGGTTTAAGATCTTCCGATCCCATTCGTATTAAACTAATATATGTAGTTAAAAATAAATCCTAAGATGTTAAAAAAATTAAAAAGGTCGGGCAAATGATCGAAGGTGAGAAAACCCGACCACACCCTGCACGTCCGTTGGAGTGAGAGTGTCCTGCACGTTCGTCGGAGAGAGAGTGCCTGCACGTTCGTTGGAGTGAGAGTGCCCTGCACGTCCGTTGGAGTATGCGTGCACTGCACGTCCGTTGAAGAGAGTGCCCTGCATGTCCGTCGAAGTGAGAGTGCCCTGCACATCCGTTGGAGTGAGAGTGCCTGCACGTTCGTTGGAGTGAGAGTGTCCTGCACGTCCATTGGAGAGAGTGCTCTGCATGTCCTTGGGAGTAAGTGTGCCCTGTACGTCCGTGGGAGTGAGAGTGCCCTGCACGTTCGTTGGAGTGTGAGTGTCCTGCATGACAGTGGGAGTGAGAGTGTCCTACACGTCCGTTGGAGAGAGTGCCCTGCATGTCCGTAGGAGTGAGAGTGCCCTGCACGTCCGTTGGAGTGAGAATGCCCTGCACGTCCGTTGGAGAGAGTGCCCTGCATGTCCGTGGGAGTGAGAGTGCCCTGCACGTCCGTGGGAGTGAGAGTGCCCTGCACGTCCGTTGGAGTGTGAGTGTCCTGCATGTCCGTGGGGGTGAGAGTGCCCTGCACGTCCGTTGAAAAGAGTGCCCTGCACGTCCGTTGGAGTGTGAGTGTCCTGCAAATCCGTTGGAGTGAGAGTACCTGCACGTTCGTTGGAGTGAGAGTGCCCTGCACGTTCGTTGGAGTGAGAGTGCCCTGCACGTCCGTTGGAGTGAGAGTGCCCTACACGTTCGTTGGAGTGAGAGTGTCCTGCACGTCCATTGGAGAGAGTGCTCTGCATGTCCTTGAGAGTGAGAGTGCCCTGCACGTCCGTGGGAGTGAGAGTGCCCTGCACGTCCGTTGGAGTGTGAGTGTCCTGCATGTCCGTGGGAGTGAGAGTGTCCTGCACGTCTGTTGGAGAGAGTGCCCTGCATGTTCGTGGGAGTGAGAGTGCCCTGCACGTCCGTTGGAGTGAGAATGCCCTGCACGTCCATTGGAGAGAGTGCTCTGCATGTCCTTGAGAGTGAGAGTGCCCTGCATGTCCGTGGGAGTGAGAGCTCCATGCACGTCCGTTGAAGAGAGTGCCCTGCACGTCCGTTGGAGTGTGAGTGTCCTGCACGTCCGTTGGAGTGAGAGTGCCCTGCATGTCCGTTGGCGTGAGAGTGCCCTGCACGTACCTTTAAGAGAAGGAGTCACGTCCTTTCAAATGAGAGAGTTAAGCGCTTGTGTAGAAATAGTGCTACGTGTTAGAGCGAATAAGTCAAGAGTTTAAAACATAAATTGAGTCGACAGGGAATCCAAAAATCTCTACCTGCATAATCAAATGATGATTTTAACGAAACATTTCCGAATTGAATTGAAGGATTTCTTTGTTCACCTTTTTAATGAAGAGTAATAGCAAAGGCTCCGAAGTTGGATTGAAGTTCATTGGTCGATGGCACCATCTGTTGGGAAATAAGGTTCCCTGCAGAGATCCTGGAAAGTTAGCATACTATCATGAAGCATAGACTGAAGTGTTCTTTCTTTGTTGATTGACCGAAGAACCTAGCAGATGAAGCACAACAAATATTTTGTGCTGGTCCTATAAAAGCGACGCGAATATTACGCCACGAGCTTTTTTGTGGGGGAAAAAACGCTTCTATCGGAGACGAAATATTCGATGAAAAGATGCCCAGTCAGGCCCCTCGTTTATTTATATTCAACGATACCTTCGTCAGCGCAAAATAATAAATAGCTGTATAGAAAATGGAATCAAGAAATTGTACATGGATAAAATTATTTATTGCTTCGATTATTTGTGGATTACTCATACCAATTAGAATTGCAGAACATCAAGACAGAGATGAGCACATTCACTCCATCTAGAATTACATGGTAATATGGCGATGCCACTGAATCAAGCTCCCTCTTCTTCTCTGCTGTTCAATTCCACTTCAAGGGTTGAAATCTCGTAGAACGGTTCTTCAGACTTTGTACTCCATAGCCGTAAAACAATTGACCAAATGTTATCGCTTGGGAGGTACATATAGTTTGAACATAAGCGATTGTACTCAGGCTGTCTGTTGAGCCGAATCATTGCCCAAAGTACTGAAAAAGTATTCTGAGTCGTGTTTCTGTTGCTTGACGGGCTTCAGACAACCTGTTGAGTTCCCATTATAAACTTCGGTAGGATCCTGTTGATACAAATATCGGACGTTGCTGCATCTAGAATTAGTACTATCAGTCTCCATACACATCCTACCGACTACTGAATATAACTTCAGTAGGATCCTGTTGATACAAATATCGGACGTTGCTGCATCTAGAATTAGTACTATCAGTCTCCATACACATCCTACCGACTACTGAATATAACTTTAGTAGGATCCTGTTGATACAAATATCGGACGTTGCTGCATCTAGAATTAGTACTATCAGTCTCCATACAAATCCTACCGACTACTGAATATAACTTTAGTAGGATCCTGTTGATACAAATATCGGACGTTGCTGCATCGAGAATTAGTACTATCAGTCTCCATACACATCCTACCGACCACTGAATACACGTAATGAGGCGTGTTGGACCAAGCACAAGTGGGAGCTTGATTGTGTTCCGTGAGCGTCAACACTCAACGTAATGAGTCTGTGTTGCGTCGATCCACCAAGCAAACCGCCCACCTCATCCAAGGTAAACATTCGTTAGCTGTTTTATTCAGGTCACGAGCGTATACACTCGGTCGACATATTTGCTTTGGTCGATAGGATGTAGGTACGCGTTGAAATAATCCATAAGTCAAGCTTGTTTGTCCTGCTGGACCAGTGGGTTGCATCGCTCCTGCTGCATGAGACCGAACGAAGTGGTGGGACGCTGGGTGGTGGGTGATGGAGGATGGAAGAAGATGTAGGATGGCAGTTGATATAGAATGATGGATTTTTTTTTATTAGTATTAAATCTTTTGTTTCCATCGTCTAGCAGTGGGTTTTCAATACTTAGGTCTAACACATCAAACTTATTTTTTTAAATGCCGTATTTGAATTAGCAAAGTGAGAAATAAAAATGAATTTGTGACAGCAGATCTCCTGTCGGAAGCCGATTTGTAGCTACTTCGTGTTGCAAAACAGTTTTCACAATATGTGCTATATTTTTAAGTGAGAAACTCATGGGCATGGGATTGATAAATCCAATATATATGAATACATCGCAGTTCATCTCTAGTAGGCGGTTGGCTTGTCCTTCATGGAACCGAATGGAATACACAATATACCATTAAATAAATACCAACACCTATATATTCATACTAAAATACATATACATGCACGTACATATATATACAAATACATATACATCAACACATACAAATACACACATATACGCGTACATACCTACGTACATATATGTACGACAATCAGTAAAATTCAGTGGGGGAGTACAAAACTCAGATGGACGGAGTTCTCCACGAGAAGAATAGAGAACAATGTTACCTTTTATGATGGCGATTGCAACTTAAAAATGGTACGGTAATTGATAGAATTCATTAATTTATTTATATTTGTATCGAATTTACTTTTGTGAGAGAGAGCGGCCACATATTATTCATCGACAGACAGGGCACACTTTAAAAGGATTGAGACATTGAAATAGATGAGACGTTAGTTTAGAGGAATTGTAATTGGCAGGGGCAATTGTTGATTGGTGTGGAGATATAATAACCAGTTACAGCTAAGTATCAATGAATCAGAATAATCCAATGCTAGAGTACACAAGTCGGATGCATATACTTCCATTATAGGAGAAAAGGTAGAGTGTAACCTTATAAGGCAATGATCGTATCATCAAAAATGGTACGGTAATTGGTAGTACCAGTTCAATGAGTGATATTTAAATCGAGTTAACATTTGTCGAAGTTAGAAGCTGCCTATCGTTCCTCGAAAAAACTGAGTTTTTATTTTAATTATAATAAAACGAACAGGAACATTTAAAACATAGAAATAGACGAAACGCTAGTTACCACTTATGGTAATTGGCAAAGATAATTGTGATCGGTAGCAACATAGAAAACATATGTATCGTCAGAGTAAAAATGATTAGATGGTGTCTCAATGTTGAGAAGGATGGTGGTGGTGGATTCGAACATGCTCAAGAACAGAATGCATTGTCTGGTTACGGTGTTATGCATTTAGCTTGTGTTTGTGGGCAAAGTTACGATTTTGAATTGATCGGCCAATAGATGTTCACTAAGCCTATTCTTGAAGGATGGTGTTGGATTCAAGATTCTTGAGGCTTGTTGGGAGGTTGTTCCAGGATTTTGGTCCAGTGATCGAAAAAGCTCGACCAGCCGTTTCTGTTTTCCTGTGTTCAACGTGCAGAGTATCATTATTCCTTGTGAATCGATTTTTCTTTTCACCTCGAGAATAAATGAGTCTTCGGCTGCCGAGTGAATGTTTTTCTAAAAGATCTTTATGAATTCTGATCGACTCACGGAGCACCAGTTTGTTGTAAAAATTGAGCCACTTTAATTTTTCGAGGAGAGGACTTACGTGGTCTCGTTTTCTGTGGCTACCATCGCATGTTATTCTTGCCGCAAAATTTATACACCGTTGCACTTTCTCTCTTTGAGTTTTGGTGCATTTCTCCCAAATTGAAAGACAGTAGTAGAAGGGGTGTAAGATGATGTGTGAAGTAGGATGTCAGGTGATACAGCATCGTGGGTGATGTTGGATAATTGCTTACGCATAGTATCGTTAGTGATGAAGGTTGGTGGGTGCTGTAGGATGGTGGGTGATGTAGAATGGTGGATGATGATGGTTGGTGGCTGATGCAGGATGATGGGTTAGGTATGATAGTGGGAGATTCAGAAGGATGGGACAGAAGGATGATAAATGATGTAGGCTGGCGGCTGATATAAAACAGTGGGTGATGTAGAACAATGGGCGATGATGGGTACTCGGTGCTGCGGTAGGCGTGGCAGTTCTCTTGAATCTGATGCGTCCCAATTTAGTCCCGAAGGAGTGTTCGAGCGGGCGGTATAGGAATCCATTAACGCATCATTGCGTTTGTTTTATGGCAATCCATGCAGATGTCTGCAGTTCATTTTGATGCAGGGTTATATTTAGACCCTTCAAAGTCATCTTTGGTGGCATAAGCCACAAAATATACTGTGTATATTAAAACCCTGTCAAATTATCACAACGATGCATTTAGAATCTACTCCAAATCGGGTGGGGAGGGGGGTTCAGCTAGCTGCTTCTACTTCTGGTGTCCGTCACCCATTATCACACCTTTTCAATGTCCGGAGTGAACCAATAGAAAACCATATACCAACAGTCTAACAGCGATTCCATTGACTCTGCTGGTCGAGCCCCTGGTCATCGTTCGCTCTAATGCTGCAATATGGTTCAAAAGCACCTCTTCTTTCACATCATTTGATGACGATTTTATTCCAAGTCATGTTCTAATCGGACCCAATCACAATTCCTCACTTCTGAACAAAGCTCAAATTCGAGCATGAACAAATCATTTCCAGCTGCTGAGAGCGATGTCAAGTACTGTTACTGTCACACACAATTATTTGCTACATTTCAAATACATGAATTGAGAATATTTTCTGAGTCATACTTAAAATAATCGTTTTTTGAGGATATGATATATATTCCAGATGTGTGTATATTAAACATTTTAATTGGTGTGATAAGTTGATCATTCCTTTTGGAACTGCTGAAGTTTGCTAACGTTTCTCTATTAATGCACTATCGCATTCAATGCACTATCGCCCATCCTATGAACTCTGATCAACGGGTTTGTTTACGTTCCAATTCCTTAACAACTAAGAAGAGCGTGATTTTTTCATAAACAATTGCGTTGCTTAAATATACTAGGAAAAAAATTTCAGTTGAGCATTCACTGTAACAGTTGAAGATAAAATACACGTCCAAATTAAATTAAAATTGGTTCATGAATAAAAACATATGGATATCTTCCATGTGGTCTAATGCTATCTCCTATGTTCATGCTGATACCGTATAGCATTCTATGAGTTCCACCTGAATCATAACATATCTAAAATCTTTTTACAAACCTTCATTAGCCACAGTTGTAAGTCGTCTTCCGTTCAGACTTCAATAAATGATGTTCCCATAAACTGAATTACAGAGTTTATGGCTTGACCTAATGGAACAGATAGTTTTTCCTTGAAATACTGTATTGATATCGTCCTTTTCCTTGAAACTCCTGACATTTTCTGCCAGTGTTATGATGTATATTCTTAAATGCTTGTATATTAGGAGCAAAAGTAGAAGTGGTAGAGTCAGTACATCAAAATTGAATTTGCAGTGCAACTAGCCCAGCCTGGATGCGGTGCTCTTCGTTCATGAACTGGAGAATGCTACAGGCTCCAACGGAGGTTGTTGCCACTTCCGGCGGCAATAGTCTTATCATGTTTTCCTAGTAAGGGGATGGATTAGTCTCCCAGTGTTTGTCAAGGCAGTTTTTAAAGATGTTCACGTTATTACTGTTAACCGCATGATGTGGTCGACAGGTTCAAATTGTTGGTATCTTGATCGGGAAAAAGTTCTCGGACACAGATGTTCTTAATTGTTTTAGCTGCAGTTTTTGTTTAATATTTCTGTTCCTTGGGTTTTAATCTCGGTCAAAATGGCCCTCGGAACTAGCACTAGTAAACCCATTTAGGTCATTGAAGGTTTCTATTAACTGAACTCTAAACCATCTTCTTTCAATGATATCAATTTAAGTCTGTCGAGTCGTTACGGTAGGTCTTATTTCTCAGTTCCGGAATCATTTCTGCTGCTCGGTGCCGAACCTGTTCCTACTCAGTTGAGGGGACCAAATTTGTACCGCAAATATTATTTGAAGCTCGGCGATTGAAGTATATAACGGAAGCACGATGTCCTTAAACTTGTAGTGTATTTTTTGGAAACTTTGCCAAGGGCTCTATTGCTCCTCTTGTAGCTAGCTTCTATTTGGTTATTTCCCTTGAGATCTTTGCATGGTGATTAATATTCTAAGATCTCGTTGTTGGTCGACGTCAGTCATACGCTGAAGCAGAATTTCTATTGTGTGATTCAATGTGAAAAACAGGGCATTTTTTAATATTAAAGTTCATATGGCCCTCATTATTCCAGTCCACTAGTTTATTATGATCCCTTAGGATTGTTATGCGATCTTGCTCACAGTCCGCTTCATGACAGAATTTAGTGCCATCTAATTTTGATAACTTGCTATCGATGTCGTTGTCGAGTTCATTTATACAGATTATAAGGAAGGGAGGCCCATGAACACTGACCTGGGGTACTCCAGATGCTAACGCAGTCTTTTTCTTTGGCTGACACAGACCCGTTGCTTGCGTCCCGTGAGCCAATTTCGGAGTCACTTGGCCACGTTTCCAGATATGCCAAGCACCTCGACTTTTTTCAGTTGGCGTTCGTGAGGGGACCTTATCAAACGCTCTTTGAAAGCCAAGATGAATATGATTTTAGTTTTATCGTAAATCGTGGTGACCTTGTTGAAAAAATTCAAGAGGTTGGACAGGCAGCTATGTTTGCTTCGATTAAACATTTCAATTCAGTTGATAGGATGGTAAATGATTGTGTCCAATGTATTTTGGTGCGCTTGAATTTCTGATTGTTGAACATATCGTATTTGTTCATGAAGCATTTCTTATATGCGCGCATTACTGATACCACGACCTTTTATGTTCTATAAATCGCTATGGAAGTTTGATTAGTTAGGTAAATTATTGTTATTTTCCTAAGGTATAATTAGCTGTTGCAGATAAAGATGATAAATATAGAGCGTTCTTTGAATTTCCTCCCAAAGAACGCTCGCCTCGTCACAAACAGCGCTCGCCTCGTCACAAACAGCGCTCGCTTTGTCACAAACAGCGCTCGCCTCGTCACAAACAGCGCTCGCTACGTCACAAACAGCGCTCGCTACGTCACAAACAGCGCTCGCTTTGTCACAAACAGCGCTCGCCTCGTCACAAACAGCGCTCGCTTTGTCACAAACAGCGCTCGCCTCGTCACAAACAGCGCTCGCTTTGTCACAAACAGCGCTCGCCTCATCACAAACAGCGCTCGCTACGTCACAAACAGCGCTCGCTACGTCACAAACAGCGCTCGCTTTGTCACAAACAGCGCTCGCCTCGTCACAAACAGCGCTCGCTTTGTCACAAACAGCGCTCGCCTCGTCACAAACAGCGCTCGCTTTGTCACAAACAGCGCTCGCCTCGTCACAAACAATTGTGTGCTAAAAATACAAATTACTCAAACTCAGTAAGGGTTTCTTCAATTTGTGTATTATTTGTCATATCCAGAACAGCAGAACCTTTTTTAATGTAAAAAAGAAGTTTGAATTTGTACATTGATTGTTCAAGTCTGATTAGTTGAAGCGTATGCAGTCGATCAGCTAAATATTGATGTCTGCAGTACAATGAATTATTGCACAATACTGAAGTAAGTATTGCACATTTGTGAAGAAAGTATTTCAATTGGAGGAAGTGTTGTACATTGATGATGGAAGTATTCCACTTGAAGGAGGTATTGCACATCACTGAAGGAAGTATGGCAGATATGTGGCAATAGATGATTCCGTCTTCACATATTTATCGTATCATTTCAGATGGGTTTATGATATGCTAAATCGGTTCACAGAATTGAGACATCAATCAATATCGACAACAAGAAAAATCCACAGCGCAAGCAACTTGGATCGATGCAATGCTGTATATAACAAAATAATTGTTAATTTAAAAAGCAATAGGCTCCTTGGATATCAATTGACGTTGCCAGAAGAACCTCTCTCTATCGTATAGGTAATGAACGTCGAAACAACTATTCACAACCTGCTCCTAGGAACTTTGAAGAGTATATAATGTTTTCGTTTGAGTATATAATGTTTTTGTTTTTCAACATACTTCATCATTTAAAATCAACGACAAAGATGAGTAACACTCCAATTTACCTGTGCAAAAATATAACTGTTGCTCGTACACGACTAGAGTGTTGAAAAACAGACAAGCATCGTCAATGAAAACGTGTTAAAGGTTCAAGAATATTTTCCTTCGTAGGGCTTCATTCGGACCGCCTGTCGCAAAATTTGTTGTTATTTTCGCAATTCCCTCAAGCACATTGAGCAGGTTTTGTTAATGTCTTAAACTTTGCTCAGCGTCATGCATCAGTCTCGTCCTTCGCGGCTCTTTGGCAGGCTAAGAAATTACGGTATTGGGGTCAATAAGTTGGAAGATGGGATATTTTGCAGGGAAAGTGACTCATAGAGCATAAAATGATCGTAAACAACTGTTATTTAATTATATATGAACAAAAATTACGTACCAATTTATATAAAGCACAGGCACCTTAAAAAAAAGTTGGCTGACGTGCAAGAATGAATGTCATTATGAAAATTATCATCAACACTTTCGTTATTAGTGGGAAGATTATTGAAAAATTTAGCTATACCAAACGAATCTGATGTAGTCACTCTATGCTGTTGAGACTGACCTGTGTGGTACCAACCGATAATCATGTTCGTCTAGTGAGTTTTTGTGTGACGCTGCAGAGCTGAGCATGGAATGAATTCATCGGTTACTAGCAACATCAATCTTTATGACTCACGTTTCAATGGAGTGGTTCATTTTGCCACATGTACTATGCCAGCATGAATATTGATTTTCTCCGTGGGTCTCGTCCACCGCATGTTTGAACTCATTCTCAACTGAGGGATGATCTCAATTGTCCTTATGTACTCCGTGTGATTGTCGTCTAACATGAACATTTTGATTATGATGTTTACCATGAACAACTACTTACTATTGTGATAGTATCTGGAAGATTGTCCTTGATAGAATTTTCAGCCGCATAGTCGTAGAAGAGGGTCGTTCGACCCATCTCGTCCCTATCCCCAGCAGTGGTCACATCTCTGCCCTTCTTCCGGACCCTTTGTCTATAGACCACCGACTGGGATTTGCAAATTAACTAGTTGTGTTCTTCTGGGTAGCACAGCTTGAAATAATTTAGTCGTTTAGATTTGTGTCCATATGTGATGGAATTTTCCTGAATGTCACACGAAAAGACTTCCACATTGTCTTATAACATTTGAAGATTGAATAACTAATGACATTAATTGTCTTTTAACTAATTTTCATACATGAATTCGTGATTTCCATGTTCCCTGTCCAGTCCATTGAAGTTCATTAGGTTCAGTATTTTCATAGAAAAGAGGATCGCAATAAAAAATAACAATTTATCATCTATTGGGGACCACATCCTGTCTCTGTGATACAATTGATTATATGTAACACTTTCTACCTGGCCAAAGCCGCCTCTGAACGCCTGTGGGACTCTCTGCCTCGTCGTTGTCTCGACTCTCGAAAAATTAAAAGTATTCCGAACTTCTTTAATTGAAACATTTAAAGTTGTGCCAGGGCCTGATGTGGGTTAACTTAATGGGCATTCTTATGTTCCCATTAATGGGGACACGTGAGAAGTTCCTCAAGAACGTGGCCTATCGTCACTAAATTGACTGCTGCTGGCAGTTGATGGCATACACTGAGGAAAATATCTTGATTTGAAAGTGTGCCTTAGAGACCTTTGTATACTATTTTTGTACCTGAATTTATGAACAGGTATGAAGTCGTGCATTAATGAGCTCACTGAGTGCGCATTCGTGAACCCAATGCTTGCTGGTAGGAAAGAAGTGTGGATTCAGAAAATGGGCATTAACATTGGTTCACGAAATGTGCATTTCAGGCGATCACACGCTTGGTAACGTTTTGTCGGTTCACTATGCGATTCTTGGGGGAAATGAATGAGGATATTGAACATTGTGAGTTGAATTTAAATTGATGAAACAGACAATGAAGTTTAATGGATTGTGCGATTCATCAATTATCAGCGTCCAGTGTACACACCTTTGTTTTAATCTAACACAGAGCAAGGTATATTAGGGACTCGGTTCAGCAACGTGATTAAAATTTGGATACAAAATCTGAAATTACTTATTTTGTTGGACAGAATTAATTGTGAAGCATCACAGAGTGAATGTTCGTAAAGTAATCATAGTGCTTTTTATGAATCTGTATTAAGATAGTGAAAGAGATGATCATTTCTAACATTATAAACATAAACATTATTTATAACATTCTAACAGTGGCAGCGACTTCGTTTTCAGACGCAACAGGTTTAGGGTTCAAAAAGAATTGCAGGGATGCACCTTTTGATTCTGGGGAACCTCTCGCTAATGCACAGTTTCAATGCACACTTTGGCAAAGAACGTTTTGTAAGCTCCAGAGATGGCGGAGAGCCACGTGAATATGCTTTCAAAAACTGTCGAAAATGTCGGCTTTAGAACATTCGTAAGCGACATGGAAGTAGGCATTGTAATGCACAGCTATCTTAGGGGTGAGGGTTTTCAACCTGCGGGGCAAAGGTACGTGTTTCTAACCTGCGGGGCAAACGTACGTGTTAATCTAGGATATGAGCATATTCTTGGAACCTTTCCCTCCCTACCTTACCTTACTTAGGGGTGTGTGTTACGAACCTGCAGGAAAAATGTACTGGTTCCTAACCTCCGGGCAAACGTACGTATATTCTAAGATTTTGAGCTGATGTGACGTGTCCGGTTATGACAGTGAGCTGAAGTGGCTCTAGTGCGTGTGAGCTGAGATATTTCTAGCGCTACAGCGGTTTCCACCTTTCATAACTTCATTTTAACAATATCCGACGGGACTGAAGAAAACGGCACCAGCAACGCAATGGTTGAGCCTATAATAATAATAGTAGTGATAATATTTGTTATTTTAATTGGGATATACATATATA
>SDVV010009979.1:0-16453 GCA_016164225.1 Gammarus roeselii | reverse complement strand
TACTGAATTGGGGCCGTAATACGGTAGAGCAAGAAAAACAGTTTTCTTGTTGACAGTTAGTATTTACTTAGGCATAGAATAAATCTTCTTAAGGAAAGCGCTGCAATGGTACTCGAAAAGGGCTAATGGGTAGCCATTATTGGTGAAGAAATTTCGGAGAAAATCTTTTTTCTGGCAAAAATCATAATATGTGGAAGGAAGGTTGTACGCTCTATGAATCAGGGTTTTAATGTTGTTGATCCTGTATTTGAGAGAAGTATGGGAAAAGAAGCTCATGCCAAGGCCTGTGAAGGTGGGTTTCCTAAAAATGAGGGTGTGAATTCTGTTATTCTGGTCCCTAGAGATATTCACATCAAGGAGCGGGATAGAGCGGTTCTGTTCGGTTTCGACAGTGAATTTAATGTTCGCGTGTTGTTTATTCAGATAATCTAAAAATTTCCCAGTATGGGACTGATCAGAAAGATGACAAAAGTATTGTCAACATATCTTTTATAGAAAACTGGCTTGAATTCTGCTGGGCATTGGTCAAGCCATATAGTTTCATAGTGGCAAAGGAAAGCATTGGCTAGAGAGGGGCCCAATGGGGAGCCCATTTGTACACCATCGCATTGTTGAAACGCTGAGTCGCCGAAAATAAAGAAAGATTCCTTGCAGGAGAAGAAAAAGATTGAGAATTGTATTAAATTTTACTCATTCAGAATGAAATTTTAGCCGCCTGCAGATTAGTTAATAAAGAGACCGCCAACAGGGCATATAAAAACAGATATAAGATGTTGTGGCAATCAGTAAACCCATAACCAATAAAATGCACTTGTTTATCTTGCAAACAAGGAGTGGTTCAGCGTCAGACAGAAAGCGAAGAATGTCAGCCGATTTCGCATCAGTTTTTGTGAGGTTTGAATGTCAACCATTGATGCAGCAGTTTTTGTGAGGTTTTAATGTCAGCTGTTGATGCATCAGTTTATGTGAGGGTTGAATGTCAGCCATTGATGCATCAATTTTTGGGTTTGAATGTCAGTCATTGATGTATCAGTTTTTGTGAGGTTTCAATGTCAGCTGTTGATGCAAGAGTATTTGTGAGGTTTGAATGTCAGCCGTTGATGCATCAGTTTTTGTGAGGTTTAAATATCACCCGTTGATGCAACAGTTTTTGTGAGGTTTGGTTGTCAGCCGTTGATGCAACAGTTTGTGTGGAGTTTGAATGTCAGCCGCTGATGCATATTTTTTTGGGTTTGAATGTCAGCTATTGATGCATCAGTTTTTGTGAGGTTTAAATGTCAGCCGTTGATGCAACAGTTTTTGTGAGGTTTGAATGTCAGCCGTTGATGCAACAGTTTTTGTGGAGTTTGAATGTCAGCCGTTGATGCATCAATCTTCGGGTTTGAACGTCTGACATTGCTGCATCAGTTTTTGTGAGGTTTCAATGTCAGCGTTGATGCAACAGTTTTTGTGAGGTTTGAATGTCAGCCGTTGATGCATCAGTTTTTGTGAGGGTAAAATGTCAGTCGTTGATGCATCAGCTTTTATGAGGTTTGAATGTCAGCCGTTGATGCATCAGTTTTTGTGTGACTTGTGAGGCTTACGAACGACAATTACTGGCTTGAGTAGTTTTACATCTATTGCAAATTCAAGCAGCTGACACAGTAAGGCACAGATGTGCAGAGTTACGTAGGAACATTCTTTAACAACACAAGATTGCTAAAATGATTGAATAACCATTTCAAGAGTAACCTAGTAGGAACCGGATAGCCACATTATACATTTATAAATAGTCTTCATATTTAATACAGCAAGAAAAATTAAGAAAACCTAAAATTACTAGGTGAATGCATGGGTTTATTCTTTGCAGAGAAACTATTACCGAATTCTCTTTATGATACTCATCGTTACATGCCATCTTTCAGACGCCGCACACGAGCCAACTCCATCAACGTGCCTTGCTTGAGGTGGTGGCGTTTGTGGCCCCGGCTTCAGAGAAAGTCCCTCAAGCCACCCTGTTTCGCATCCTTATCGGTGGGGAAAGCCCAGCGTTCGCGGTAAAACTATCTCCACACACGCGCACTATCGCCAATTCACTTCAGCTTACTGGCATGACCAGACACTGTCATGACCGCTAAAAATCATTCAGCGCACGTGCTTTCGCGCCAAACAATGTTTATCCCACGCGCATTTGCGCCACAATCATAGCATTCTTCACTCGAAGCACCACTGTCTTTTCCGCCACTGTCATATCAGACACGAGTCATACCATTTTACTGGTTATCACTTTAATGAAACATCAATAAACTGTTAACCGCTAAAAAAAACGGCATTAACCGCAAAAAAAACATTACGTACCCTAGAAAAATGCGTACGTTTGCCCCGCGGGTTAGAAATACGTACCTTTGCCCCGCGGGTAAGGTTAGGTTGGGTAGGAGAAGTTTCAATAAAGTGATAACCAATAAAATGGTACCTTAGTTCAGTTGGCGGAACAACTCGTGGCTGATATGCCAGTGGCGGATATGACTGTGACTGGTCTGACTAAGGAATGCTATGAGTGTTCGCTCTAAAAAAATTGTACCGTAGGTAGGTAGTCGGAACAACTTGTGGCTGATATGACACTTGACGGAGATGAAAGGGGCTGATCTGACGTTAGCTATAAAAGAATTTAGCGCCAAGTATAGCGACCCTCGGTGGGGATGGCGTCGTGATGTGCGCCGTCTTTGCGGTGTTGACGCGGACGCAACTTGCGCGGTGCCTGGGCCTCAGGCCCACCGACACCTTCAAGGCACCATAGTCACAACATATACACTGCATTTTATTCATGGACAAGTGAACAATCCCCATCATCTTTTTCCAACCAAAAATCTATGTCTTACATGAGGTCATCAAAGCTCGCATCTCGTTGGTGCGCTGCAGTGTGGTTGAGCGACATGAACAAGCTGCAAGTAATAATGTTATGGTGTCCTCAGTATATATTATAACCACAAGGATGGCCATTTGTTGACTGTTACACCACCCACAGAGATAATTCAGATATCAGTGATAACACTACACCACACCTCTAAGCCGGTCACCCCTTCCTCTTCTCCCACCTCCCCCCGTCTTAACACGCGCATGTCGGTGGATATCGAAGCGAGGTATTCGGGCGGTGTGCTTTCGCGGTTACCACCACCGTAGGCGGAAACCGGAGCCAATAAACAACAACATTTATTCTTCACTCTTCTGAAAATATATCCACGGCAGTGACATGGGAAGCTTTGATTATTATTGTTATTATTAAATATTTCAATTCCATCATCTAGCAATGGGTTTTCAATACTTAGGTATAATACATCAAACTTAGTTTTCATATGCGCTATTTGAATTAGCTACTTCATGTTTCAAAACATGATTCACAATATATGTTATTGAAAATCTAAAAAAAAACATGTGCATGAGATTGATAAATCCAAAATGAATACATCGCAACTCATCTCTAGAGTGCTGCTGGCTCGCCTTCATGGAACTGAATGGAATTCACAATATACCACCATACATATACACATACAAAAACACATTCAAATGTGCACACACCTACCTACATATATGGATGACAATAAGTTCAATACACATTCATATGTGCACACACCTACCTACTTATATGGATGACAATTAGTATAATACACATTCCTATGTGCTCTTACCTACCAATATATATGGATGAACAATCAGTATAATACACATTCATATGTGCACACACCTAACTACATGTATGGATGACAACAGTATAATACACATTCATATGTGCACACACATACCTACATATATGGATGACAATTAGTATAATTATTAAATTATTATTAAATCATTTACATCAATCATCTGGTAATGGGTTTTCATTTTTTTTAAATAGTACACATAAAACTTTATTGCCGTGAACACTATTTCAATTAACGTAAACGAAAATTCAATTCGAAATTCGCCGCTGGTTCTGATTTCATGCGACAGATTATAAATTATAATATTATAATCAATGATCGACAGCCAACATCTTATTTGAGGTATGAATCAGTAATGCCTGGCACGAAATACATAGGGTGGGGCGATCACGAAATACATGGGGTTGGAAAAATTACGAAATAAATATGATTGGGAAAACCGCCATAACATGGGGCTAATAAATCCTGAGAACATGGGGTTGGGAAATCAAAATGCGCTAACATATTGTAAAGATGGGGTAACATATGAATACTAAAGGGTTGAACAGGTGACATAAATTGTACATAAAATATATACATAGCACTGGATATACATATTTCATGACGAAATGCGCTAACATATTGTGAAGATAGGTATAGAACATTGTATGAAATAATGAAGTGGAGAATAGACTACAATAGTTATTCATAAAATATATACATATCACTGAAATATATACTCTTCATGACCGCCAGGAAATGATTCAATGATTTACAATCAGAATAATTCGATACTGGAGTTCAGAAACCGAATTAATATACTCCTGTTATAGAAAATGAAGCACAATATTAGCTTATGTGACAACGATTGTTTCTTCAAAAATGATACGGTAAATGGTAAATATGATTCAATAAATTATATTCTCGTCTAGTTGGCCTCTGTCAGAGCTGGGAGCTACCTATCGTTCCTCGAAAGTTCAATTTGAATTCGTCACAGCTCATCTCTGAGGGGGCCGCCGGTTTGGATTAAATTGAGCAAAATATTATTTACAATAGTATCATCGTGCACACACAGAAATTGTATATTTTGATAAAATAATTCCGACTACATAGCGTTGGGAAAACCAGTGACACGCGGGGTTGAGAAATATGAAATACTTGGGGCTGATAAATAACGAAATACTTGGGTGTGGAAAATAACATGTACATGTGGTGGCCAATCAAGCATGCATGTGGTTAGAGTCCCGAGAACATGGGGTTGGGACATCAAAATGTGCTAACATATTGTAATGAGTAGTCTACATTGTTGTACGATGACAAAGATATGGATGTATAACATGAATTATACGGAAAATATGAATGCAATATAGGGTTGGGAAAATCGAAAAGCACTAACATATTGTATGGATGGGTCTAAACCATTATATTAATAATGAAGGGTTGAATATGCGACACAAGTTACACAAAAAGAGTCAAACAACTGAATATACAATATACACACTTCAAGACCGCCAGGAAATGATTAAATGATTGACAATCAGAAATAATACAGTGTTGGAGTACACAAGTTGGATGAATATACATCTGTAATAGAAGACAAATCAAAATGTTAGCTTATAAGGCAATGATTGTATCATCAAAAATGGTACGGTAATAGTTAGAAATAAATCAATGAATTATATTAAAATCGAGTAGATCGTTGTCAAGTTAGACGCTGCCTATCGTTCCTCGAAAAAACTCAATTCGTATTTTAATTATACTAAAACGACTGGAACATTTAAAACATAGAAATAGACAAAACGCTAGTTAACACTTATGGTAATTGGCAAACACAATTGTGATCGGTAACAACATAGAAAACATATGTATCGTCTGAGTATAAACGATGAGATGGTGTCTCAATGTTGAGAGTTATGGTAGTGGTGGTTGATGGTGGTGGTCGCTCATAAACAGGAATGCGTGTTCTTGTTATTGTTATTATGCATTTAGCTTGTGTTTGTTGGCAAAGTTACCGTTTTGAATTGATCGGTCAACAGATGTTTATTAACCCTATTCTTGAAAGACTTGTTAGATACAAGATTTTTGAGGCTTGTTGGGAGGTTGTTCCAGGATTTTGGTCCAGTAATCGAAAAAGCTCGACAGGCAGTTTCTGTTTTCATGTGTTCAACGTGCAGAGTTTCATTATTTCTTGTGAATCGATTATTCTTTTCACCTCGAGAATATATGTGCCTTTGGCTGCCGGGTTAATGTTTTTCAGAAGATCTTTATGAATTCTGATCGACTCATGGAGTGTCAGTTTGTTGTCCATATTGAGCCACTGTAATTTTTCGAGGAGAGGACTTACGTGGTCTCGTTTTCTGGTTCCCATCGCATGTTATTCTTGCTGCAAAGTTTATACAACGTTATTCTTTATACAAGTTTATACAACGTTATTCTTGCTGCAAAGTTTATGCAACGTTAGCGTGGGCAATCATTAATCTTGATTTGAAATCCAATTCTTTTTTTTTGCGGATTTTAGGAACAAAAGTGTTCCATTCAGCTTGGAACACAGAGTAGTTACGTGGTGTTTGAAGGAAAGAACGGGATCAGACCATACTCCCAGACTTATAATTTTATCTTCAACAGGAATGTCAGATTTGACTATCCTTTTAGAGAAATTCATTGGAAGTGCTTTTCTTTTTGAGTTTGAGCCGAACATGATGCATTTGGTTTTTCAGAGTTGAGCTTGAGTCCATTTTTATCATACCAAGATTTTAGATTGGTTACGGCTGTCTCAGCGTCGTCTTTCAGTGCATTCAGATCCGACTACTTACGGGAAAGCAATATTTGAACATCATCAGCGTACATTATCATTTCCGCTTGATTTTTTGGTAATTTACAGTCGATGTTATTTACAAAAACCAGGAACAACAAAGGACCAAGTATCGAACCTTGAGGGACCCTAAAGGCAACTGTGGCCGAATTTGATATAGTTGCGTTATCGAGTTTAACTGATTGTTGTCGATTCATCAGATAACTTTCAAACCAAGTAGGGTCAATTCCGATGTTGCGGAGCTTGCCAAAAAAAAATTGTATGGATTACACTGTCGAATGCTTTCGATAAGTCTAGCAATACCAGCAGAGATGTCTGCCCCTCATCAAAGTTTTTGTACAGATCTTCAGTGATGCTCATAAGTGTGTCTTCTGTCGACAATTTTCGCCGATAAGCATACTGGCAGGCATTGAACAGCTTGTTTGATTCGAGGTAGTCAATCAATTGGATAGATATTACCTTTTCTAGAATCTTGGATGGGATAGGCAGAAGACTGATCGGTCCAAAGTTGGATGGTTCATTCTTGTCCCCAGATTTATGAATTGCTTTCATAATTGCATGCTTCCAGATCTCAGGAAAAGTTTCACTAGCTATGGAGGTGTTAATAACTGTGCTGATATAAGGGAAGGTCACTATGAGGCTGTCTTTCAGATATTGTAGGGCTAAACCATCTATTCCTGTAGAATTTGTGTTCCTCAAGGCAAATACAGCTCGTTTTACTTCGTGTTGCGATACTTGCTTTGGTTTCCATTTGACATTTGCTTCTTGGTCGCTGTCTCCATCGTAAGCTGTTGGACTCCATGTATCTGTTGCGTCGCTCTGTAATCTTTGATAAGCTTCCTGGGTCACCTCTTCATAACCCTGTTCCCCAACTCCAGCGAAGTAGTTGTTAAACTTTTCTGAAGCTGCTTGAGTATTCGGATAAGTAGACGAGGGAGTAATTCATGTTGCACTTCTTATGAGCTGATGCAGCCCGAGTCTGTCTAAAATCGGCTTCATATTGTTGGATTTCAATTTCAATTGATCGTCATTGAAATTTCCCAAAATGTACAGCAGTTTTCCTAAGCGGATCGCTTCTCGGAACCTTTCTTCGATGTATTGAAAAGACTGTACACTTGCTTTGGGTGGTCTGTAAAGAGAACCAACAACAAACGATCTGTTTTATCGTACCTGGATGTTTACCCAAAGGTCATCAACTTAATTGCTCTCGTTAAGCATTACATGAGAAGAGGTATATTCTTCTCGCACATAAATTCCGGTTCCACCTCCTTTTCTTTCTCTATCTTTTTTATAAACATTGAAGCCGTCAATCTCGATGAAGGTAGTGTTAATATCAGATTCCAGCCAGGTTTCAGTTGGACATAGAATGTTAATTGAGTCCTCCTTTAACATCATTTTGATGGGATCCAACTTTGTTCATAAGCTTCTGACGTTTATATGTTTAATCACGATATTATTTAGGTTCTTATGGGTACTTGCGGATATGGTTGCTGAGGGGTGGTCGCTGCTCCCAGCTTGAACAATTTGTGCCTCTAGTCATTTTTTTTTACTTACAGGACAGTTGGTGTCACTTTGGGATGATTACAGAGGTATCTCTCCATCGAATATGGATGTATCATTGTCGTATTGCAAAGGAGAATACCCATTGGAACACTGCACATTTGTTTTCTCATGCTTGTTTTGCTTTGCTGCAATACTTTGTTGTTTGAAATGTGGCTTCAGCCGGTGGGTTGGTGCAAGACTACTATAACAGGTCCACTTTCATGGCTACAAATATTGAGTATTGAACAGCTTCATCACTCTTAAGGCTGCTTTGATTAATTACAGTTTTCGTTACGATGTCCGGGCTTGTCTCATCTTGGATTGTGATTTGTATTTGGAGTGCGTTGCTGAGAATTGTGGGGACTAGATCGCCAAAACTGCTATTGCAATCTTTGTTTTCAATATACTTTTCTATTTAGGAGAGGAGCCTATCATCTTTTTTATGCTCAGTAAAGGCTCCGTAATCTTTCATGTAATTGAAGTGATTCCTCCATTGCTTGTTTTGATCGTTTTCATCGTTAAGTCCTGTTTGTTTCACTAAAGATCCTTTCACCGCGTGAATCGTACAATGTCCGTCTGCTAGTGTTGATTGTCGTTTTAATCTTAAATCATTGAGAATGGTGTCGAAGTTGCCGTTCATGGGGAATTGTTGCAAATTTTTCGTCACCTGCTTTGGTATTCTTTCATCCGTTTTATTGTTTCTTGTGACAGCAACACCAACACCACCCTCATTAAGATTTTTCATATCCTCTTCAGCAACACTCTTACTTAACGTATCTAGGTATTTGGTTGCTAATTCTCGGGTGACATTGTTTGTATGTTTGGGATATCCTTGCTTTCGGTTCTGTTCTTTGTTGTTGAGGGTAGGTTGGAGCAGGGGACACCGAACAGAACCAAGGGAAAGAATTTTAGATCGGTGATTGAAGAGAGGCACGACTGAGGATAGCTGAACTGTGCTCGAGGAAGGCATGGGTGGAGGGGGGTAATATATGGGAGGGATTAGCGGGATAGGTAGAGTTGGAGTTTGAGCTGAGGTTAGAGAATGGCAGCGAAGGTGGGAGCTAGAGAAAATAACGGATGGAGGGGGGTAACATATGGGAGGGATTAGCGGAATAGGTATAGTCGAAGTTTGGGCTGAGGTAAGGGAATGGTAGCAAAACGGGAGGATTGGAGCTGTGCTGCAAGCATAGTTAGACGAATTTGTGTGAGTAGTGTAGAGTGGAAGAGAAGGGTAGGAGAAGAAATGACAAGGCGCTGAGGGGACTTTATTGCTGCGACAGTGTTGAAAAGTCGTTGCATGGGAGCTAATTGTGTTAGGATGATAAGGAGTAACTGATTGGTGATTTCTAGTTTCAATTTTAGTTTGGGGCTTACAAGAGGGAGCTGGGATGTCAGTTGTCTGCGAGTAAATGTCCTTTGCTGACGTGTAATGGGGTGTTGATACGAGTAGAGGGCCATATGATGGAGGGAAGTAGAGGAAGGGAGGAACGTAACGTGCTATCGTGATGAGAAATGAGATATTTCCACTATTGTTTAGACTAGCATTATCTGAATGAAACAATCGCTTGTCGGGAGCACCAGAGAATTCGTCTCTTAGTTTGCCTGTTGGGATAACTTTGAGCCTCAAAGAGTGACAAAGACTCATGAAACGGTGCCTCTGTTCAATTGTTTTCAGATTGAGGGGTTCTGCCATGTACATTGTAGCATTTTGGTTTTTCGTTAAAATTGCTGCGGTTATTTTGACTACTACTTCATTTTCGACGTAGTCCGTGAGCACAATAATGTAATTTTTGAATAGATTTGCGCTCTTAATGATTTTAGACAGAGCACCATAGTCGTTAATATTTATCTTTTCAAAAGTGCATCTATCTGAAAGGTCGGACGTTAGCACATTTTTCATGAGGATATCACCAATGAGTATTGTCTTGGGGGTCTTGGTATTTCCTGTTGACCCGGTGCCTGATGCTTCACAGTGAGCCGGCTTTTCTGTTGCAGATTTTTCTGTTGAGGGGGCAATTAAAGGCTCTGTATCGGAGGAATAAATTGTATTTATGGACTCCGTTTCATAGGTACAAGGGGTGGGGGATGGAGAGCTCAGCAGCGTTGGGTGAGTATCTGTCACCGGATGAGCAACCCTGTGGGAGAGGGTATGCTTCTCCTTATCGCGTTTTGCGGCACATGCGCTGGCCACTGGAGTGTGTGGGCAATGCGGCAGCTCTATGCTTATAAGCTTGTTGGTTCTGGTGCATTTTTAGCTTCTGCATGATATGCAGGCTCTGTTATTCTTAACGCATGCGCATTTCTCGCATGTTCCACTATAACACATGCAGCAGGCTTTGCATTTGTTGGCAGTGTGGCCGTGGAGCGACATGTCATTAATTAAAGGTTAAATCTCAGTGAAGTGTACTACTTAGAGGGTTTGTTGTTGGAGGGGTTTAGAGAGCGTCTTATTATATTACTATTTTAGGGCTCTGCGTTAAGAGGAGGACCCGTGACCTTATATTGTGCACGATCGTGTTTGGTTGATGAGGGATGGGAAGAGAGTGGAAGAGGGGCAAGCAGGCGCGCTTATGGGCTGACACAGCCGACGCCGACATGAGAAGGTAGGCGAGGGGGGGGGGGGAGGATGTACTGAGGCTGGACTCGGAGATGGTGGTGAACCTACTGATTGATGTCACAGGCTGGTCTAACAATGTCGATTTGCAGTACATTAACACTGCAGTGCAGAACACTGAAAGTACGGAATACTAGAAAACAAGATACTGCTAATGACATGAACTACTGCTTTGATAGAAATGATTGCGCACTAGGACTACGAAAAGTACGGAACACTGACCGGAACACTGAAAACACTGAAAAGCACAATCCTGCTAATGAAGTGAGCGACTGCTGTAATATTAATTATTATTATTTATAGCGCTAAACATTGAGTAACACAAATACTGCTGTAGTGCGGAATATTGAATAATACAAAATACGGCTGTAGTTATCATGATTTGCAGTATTATCGACCATTTGGGTGAACATCGACCATACGGTGCAGCCTGTCACGGATGTGCACACTGAAAGTACGGATAGCGTTGATGCAGAAAGAATGCATTATAATTTAATTTCATGACTATTTAGTTGCTTTCCTGAGCATTTTTTGAGGCAAGCATCCGAGACCCGCTGGTTTATGATGGAGGCGTGGACGATCTTTGACAGGAACAGTCTCGTTCATGAGAGTTTAATATTGTATAATTATTTGGGAATACAGTGTACTCTGTGTCAGGGGTTTAGATTCCTGCCATCGTAACCCCTTACGTGTCGTAACAGACGACTAATAGTGACAGAGCAAGGGGGTCAAGAATCACTTCCTCAGTAAACTTCTCTCTCAGTGACGGCAATACGAGATGGGGAGGGAAGGCTCGTGCCTGTCCGAGCCCTATTGTTAAGTTCGCTGAATGTGCGTGGGTGTAGTACGAATGAAGTAAAGAAGAGAGATTGATGAGATGATTGTGAAGAAAAAGTTTGATGTGATGGCGCTGAGTCGACAAAGCTGGAAGGTAAAGGCGAATGTGAGTTTGGTGTGGTAAGCGGATGAAGGTCGGGTGTTGGGCACTAGACGGTGTGCTGTTGATATTCAGTAATCATTTAGCTAGTAGCGTTACCGAGTGGAAGGATGTGTCCTCAAGATTGATGATGGTGACAGTTAAGTTAGGTATTGATAGATGGGCGTTTGGGAGTCCTTTCGGACCTAGTAGCGCAAGGAAGGAAGTGGAGCAGAAAGTCCTTTTGAACAGACCTGAGTGAGTGTGTCGAGAGTTTTGGAGGTCAATACAACGTGGTTGTTTTGGGTGATCGACATGCGAGAGCTAAAGCGTTTTGGGGAGAATATGGTAAAAAGGTATGACGTTTCCGGTAAAAATGACAGTGGACAAAACCTGATAGGCTCGTGCAATGAGCAGGAGCTGGTGGTTGTGAACTGTTTGTTCAAGAAGCGAGATATCCTAAAGTGCACATGGGTGAGGATGGCCCTTGGTGGAGTGCATGATGAAGAAAAGTTCTTGGATGTGCGCGCGTTAAGAGGGGAGGGTGACCATCTACTGGTCACCCAGGAAGATTAAGAGTGAAACATAAGTGGAAGGAGAAAAAAAGAGTGGAACGAGGAATTAAGGAAGTGAAAGTGAGTGAACTGAATGTGGAAAGCGAAGCTGAGGAGTTCGAGCAGGCGTTGTAGGATGGTGTGCTCCGTGTGGGCGGGGGCAGAAGGAAGGGCTACGAGTGGTGGAACAAAGAGGTCAAACTGGCGGTGGCGCATTGGAGAAGAGCCTTTGAGGAGTGGTTGCAAGCGAGGTCGATGGCGGCCTATGATAGCTATAAGAAAAGAGGTGAAGCGGGTAGTGAGAGCTTTGGTTTACAGTGAAATTACGACCGAGACATTCTGCGTTATGTCTTCCTGGCGGTTTAATCTCTGCAGGGATACCGTGGTCATGGAGGTGAATGGGTCATGGCTTAGAGTTAATGAAAGAGAATGGGCGTAGTTGGCAGTTATGTCAGTTACTGTTGGCGGGTGACACGGCACTGGTGGCGGTCTCCGAAGAGAAAAAGTTATGTAGGCTAATGTCGGAGATTGGTTGAGATTGTGAGAGGAGAAAGCCTCAAGATGTAAAGCAGAAGTTATGAAGGAGACATGAGTGTGTAGGTAGCGAGAGAATATGCAATGGATAGACACGACTGGAGAATGGTTGTTAATGATTTTTTTTTTACGCTGCCCAGATGTGCTTTCCTGCACTTGGCATCACGTTGAGAAACAGAATGGTCTTGAGTGCAGGGACCCTATTACTATGACGTATCAGGGGTAAACCAGTCACACTGTCGGGCCCTGCTGCTGACACTGACCTTTGACCGCACTCATGACCCAGAAAGTGTGGTGCGGGGTCTCCCGGCCGGACCCTTCAGCGCAAAAGGGCTAAGTTATTTGAGTGCGACTGTATGAGGATTGTGTTAGTTGAACTGCTCAATCAGCTCCCGGTTACCCTCGATGCTTCGAACTCGTTGGTCATGGCTGTTATGACGTCATGGCTAGCCTTCAAATACCCCGCCCTCTTCCCCAACAACAAGAAACAGTGATGAGAACTTGAAATAATAATTCCGTTACACATTTCAGCAAAATTAGAGACCTAAACCTGTCGTTGGTTGCAGTTGACGTCTTAACGCAGGCAATACATTTCAGCAATATTAGAGACCTAACCCTGTCGATGGTTGCACTTGACGTCTTAACGCAGGCGATTCATTTCAGCAATATTAGATACCTAACCCTGACGTTGGTTGCATTTGACATCTTAACGCAGGTAATACATTACAGCAATATTAGAGACCTAACCCTGTCGTTGGTTGCATTTGACGTCCTAACGCGTGAAATACATTTCAGCAATATTAGAGACCTAACCCTGTCGTTGGTTGCTTTGACGTCCTAACACAGGAAGCACATTTCAGCTACATTAGAGACCTAACCCTGTCGTTGGTTGCATTTGACGTCTTAACACAGGAAATATATTTCAGCCATATTAGAGACCTAACCCTATCGTTGGTTGCATTTGACGTCTTAACGCAGGTAATACATTTCAGCAAAATTAGAGACGTAACCTTGTCGTTGGTTGCATTTGACGTCTTAACACAGGTAATACATTTCAGCAAAATTAGAGACCTAACCCTGTCGTTTGTTGCATTTGACGTCTTAACGCAGGTAATAAATTTCAGCAATATTAGAGACCTAACCCTGTCGTTGGTTGCATTTGACGTCTTAACACAGGTAATACATTTCAGCAGTATTAGAGACCTAACCCTGTCGTTGGTTGCATTTGACGTCTTAACACAGGTAATACATTTCAGCAGTAGAAGAGACCTAACCCTGTAGTTGGTTGCATTTGACGTCTTAACACAGGTAATACATTTCAGCAGTATTAGAGCTGTTCGGGTATTGAAGGTGTTGAGCACAAATTCGGGAAAAGAAAAACAAATACTTCAGAGCAAAAAAAGTCTTTCCTTCTGTCTTTCAACATTGCACTTTTGGCACGCGAATTGTTCAACACTCAACAGTAGTTGAAAATATACTTTAAAGGGCCAGTGCCTCACATTAAGACTTGTTCTTAAGACGTTAGACTGTGCATGTCACAGTTTTTTGATATGCGTTAGATTTGTAAATGCTCTCGCTATATTGAACATTTGTAGGCCTCAG
Source organism: Gammarus roeselii (assembly GCA_016164225.1). Taxonomy (NCBI): domain Eukaryota; kingdom Metazoa; phylum Arthropoda; class Malacostraca; order Amphipoda; family Gammaridae; genus Gammarus; species Gammarus roeselii. The sequence continues at coordinate 2,220 of SDVV010009979.1, read as the reverse complement.
GCAAGAAAGTAGTCTTGATGGAAAATATCAAGAAAATAGTGTCCTTTATGCCAATGAATCCTTGAGCATCAATGTAAACAATGGCAGCTGATGAACAATGACTTTGAGTGAGAATTTTTTCCCCTTCCAATAGCAGGAGGTCATTACATACCAGGTGATTGGTTATGAGCGTGATCCGCTCCCCCTACCAATAGCATGCGGTCATTATATGCCCGCTGATTAGTGATGAGCGTGACCGCTCACTCCTACCAATAGCATGCTGTCATTATATGCCCGCTGATTGGTGGTGAGCGTGACCGCTCACCCCTACCAATAGCATGCGAACATTATATACCCGCTGATTGGTGATGAGCGTGACCGCTCACCCCTACCATTAGCATGCTGTCATCATATGCCCGTTGATTGGTGATGAGCGTGACCGCTCACACCTGCCAATGGCATGCGGTCATTATATGCCCGCTGATTAGTGATGAGCGTGACCACTCACCCCTACCAATAACATGCGGTCATTATATGGCCGCTGATTAGTGATGAGCGTGATCGCTCACCGCTACCAATAGCATGCAGTCATTATATGCCGCTGATTGGTGATGAGAATGACCGTTCACCCCTACCAAAAGCATGCGGTCATTATATGCCCGCTGATGGTGATGAGCGTGACCGCTCATCCCTACCAAAGGACATGTGCTCATTATATGCCCGCTGATTGGTGATCAGCGTAACCGCTCACTCCTACCAATAGCATGCGGTCGTTATAGGCTCGCTGATTAGTGATGAGCGTGACCGCTCAACCCTACCAATAGCATGCGGTCATTATATGCCGCTGATTGGTGATGAGTGGGACCGCTCTCCCCTAAAAATAGCATGCGGTCATTATATGCCCGCTGATTGGTGATGAGAGTGACCGATCACTCATATCAATAGCATGCGGTCATTATATGCCCGCTGAATGATGATGGGCGTGACCGCTCACCCCTGCCAATGACATGCGGTCATTATATGCCCGCTGATTGGTGATGAGCGTGATCCGATCCCCCTTACCAATAGCATGTGTTCATTATATGCCCGCTGATTGGTGATGAGCGTGACCGCTCACTCCTACCAACAGCATACTGTCATTTTATGCCGCTGATTAGTGATGAGTGTGACCGCTCACCGCTACCAATAGCATGCGGTCATTATATGCTGCAGATTGGTGATTAGAGTGACCGTCCGCGTCTACCAATAGCATGCGGCCATTATATGCCCGCTGATTGGTGATGAGAGTTACCGATCACCCCTAATAATAGCATGCAGTCATTATATGCCCGCTGATTAGTGATGAGCGTGACTGCTCAACCCTACCAATGGCATGCGGTCATTATATGCCGCTGATTGGTGATGAGTGTGACCGCTCACCCCTACAAATAGCATGCGGTCATTATATGCCCGCGGATTGGTGATGAGAGTGACCGATCACCCCCACCAATTGCATGCGGTCATTATATGCCCGCTGATTGGTGATGAGCATGACCGCTCGCCCCTACCAATGACATGCGGTCATTTTATGCAGGTTGATTCGTGATGAGATTGACCGCTCACCCCATTCCAATGGCACGCGGTCATTATATGCCCGCTGATTGGTAACGAGAGTGACCGATCACCCCTCCCAATAGCATGCGGTCACCATATGAATGCTGATTGGTGATGAGTATGACCACTCACTCCTACCAATAACATGCAGTCGTTTTATGCCGGTTGATTGGAGATGAGAGTGACCGCTCACCCCTACCGATAGCATGCGGTCATTGTATGCCCGCTGATTGGTGATGAGTGTTACCGTTCGCCGATACCAATAGCATACAGATACAGATACAGACACTAGGCCGCATCCCCCAGAAAGGGGGGTGGCCGACGGCAAGGCGAACCTCACACCCTCATACGCTCGCACTCACACAACTTAGCCCTTTTGGGCTAAAGGGTCCGGCCGGTAGCCCCTCAACTTACACTCTGGGTCCCGAATGCACCGAGGAACCGTCGTCAGCAGCAGGGCCCGACAGTTTTCACTGGTTTACCCCCGCCGCGTCATAATGACTTGGCCCCCCCCACCCACGACCATCCTGACAGCGGGATGCCAAGGGCGGGAAAGCACATCAGAGCAGCGTCAAAATCAACCATTCACAATCATTCTCCACTCACGCCTGTTCATTGCACTCTCTCTCGCCACCTCCACATTCATGT
>SDVV010009978.1:0-16454 GCA_016164225.1 Gammarus roeselii | reverse complement strand
GATATGACACTGTGAATATAACCAGTCAAACTTTTGCGAGATCATTCAAGTTTTTAGTGCAAGTAACACACTTGCATACCTAAGATGAACCTGAATTTTATGTAACTAGTCAAGGTCTTCTTCCATCATGGCGACGTCAGAGGGGTCGGGGTCGCTGGTCCCCGCCGCTCCGCCGGTTGCTACGCCAAATGAGTCGGAGGGGAACGATGTGGTGAATACGAACGTGTGGCCGTTTTGGCTTGGGGTGAGTACAAGCCGTCCGCCGCTCGGCTGGCCAGGGTCTGCTGTCTGCTGTGCGCGACCTCCACCACTGCTCCTACTGCTACTGTTGCTGCTACTATTACTACTACTGCTGCTGCTACTGCTGCTGGATGATGCTCCTGAAGGTCCAGCTGGGGTGTCATTCAAACTTTTTCGGCAGACAGGACACGTCGCCCCAACTAGTGTCATAAAATCCCGAGTAAGTGTGACAGCACCGCAAACCAGTGGCACAAAACACTAAGTGTGACAGCACCGCAAACCAGTGGCACTAAACACCGAGTAAGTGTGACAGCACCGCAAACCAGTGGAACCAACTCCAATCTACCAGCGGAAAAACTAGACACTGGAACAAGACCAAAAATCAGCAGGCCAGTACTCTAATCTCAGGGAAGCAGTAGGAGGAGGATCATCAGCGCACCTCATGAGCGAGTTGGTCCTCCAGTCCGTCCAGTAGACCTTGGTGCCGTAGAGAGTGATGGAGAACGGGTGTGACAGGAGGTCGTGCGCGTGCAGAATCTGGTTGAATCGAGGGAGGTGAGATTAGATTAAATGGTCCATCTCCACGGGAGCTCTGAAGCGAGACTCTGAGTTCGCACGTGAGATCGGAAAATCGCCAATTGTGATGGTTCACACTCTAGTGCGTAGGGAAGCACAATAACTTCAGCGAAATCATAATTATTTAGATTTTGTAATTGCGGTAAATTAGATTAGAGTGACAAGACTATTAACCGAGCTGGGGTCAATGTCCTTTATACACTATATGTCCACCCAGCCACTAGTGCTGCTGCAACAAGTCTCGACAAGTCATGGTATACATAGTATACCAAACTCTCTACAATTATGGGGTCGGTCAAATATTTTTTTAATAGATATACGTTAGAAAAAAACCAGTGATCCTACGAGATGGAGGAATCTATCGGCAGGTAAGATGAAATTAAATCAATTCAAAACAATCAGATTGTAGCTAACAGATCAGTTTCTTGAAGGTATCTGAGAAGTGGTTCCAAAATGAATTGCATCAGAGAAACTCGGTTAGCATTAGGCAGAGCATATTAATAGGGTACAAGAATCGGCTCCAGGGAAAATGAGTAGGGCGGCATTCCATCCTGGTTGGATAGTCTGGTAATAAATGGTCAATTGTAAAGGGGACTAGCTAGTCCATGCAACAGGGAGACGGTGACACCTACGCTAGATATCTGTGCGTCGGTCTACTATGTTCTATTCACAACCTGCTGAGGATAATCTCAGTCAATCGTGATCGATTACTTCAAGAGGCTCAGGGTGATTGAGTGTCTTTGGTGGTGCAAAATTTACTTATTAGGAGAGCGTCAGACCATACAAGGGGAGCATAGACCTTTAAATGTACCATTAGTCTCGTGACGTTTCTTTCATTACTAGTACAAGATCTTATATGAAAGTGGGAACTGTTATGCTCGGTCAGGTGCCAGGGCCGCTTTCTGTGCCGTATCGTCAACCCGCTCATTTCCCGGAACCAAAAAAGTGGCCCGGAACCCAGCACAAACGAACGTTCTTCTTCCCGAAGGATAAGCAAATAAGCCAGCGCAAGATTGCCGAAAGGACCGGGTGCCAATTATTGAAGGTCCCTAGAGTCTGAGGTGCACTAAGCGGATCACAAAAAATTAGATACTTCAATTTTGGAAGGGTAGCTATCTGCTGCTCACGGCAATGACCGTGAGTCCAGCAGTGAAAATTTACGATGGTGGCGAGAATACCCTGGGGATGAAACATTCGGGGAATACCGCTGCACAACCGGCGGCATCGTCATCCGTTGGTACATCAGTGAAGATATGTAACCTGCAGCTCTCTGATTTGATTTGAGCCTCATTTCCACCGGAGCCTCAAAGTGAGTCATAATAGGCTCCCCCGTCATTGATTCAGATAAGTTCGCACAGCCTCGTGTGGTAAAATATTAGTCTTGTCGAGATGAAACCAAGTACATATTTTCAATTGTGGCATATTCGCGTACTAGCGCGTACAAGAGAGTAAAGAGTTAACGCGTATCTTCGTAAATGTATTGTTATCTCTGTGCGTAATTGAGGAGAGAGACCGCCTCACTTGCACAGGTATTTGGGGTTTAGACAGCTTTGTATAGTCCGGTGTGTCGAAAGCAATAAGTTTTTCACGGTAGGTTGGTTTTTGATTTGGGCCTCGTTTCCACCAGAGCCTCAACGTGAGTCATAACAGGCTCCCCCGTAGGGCGCGACCGTCGTTGATTTAGGTAAGTTCGCACGGCCTCGCGTGCGAAAATATTAGTTCTGTCAAGATGAAGTCAGTACATATTTCAATTGTGGCATATTCGCGTAGTAGCGCGGACGAGAGAGTAAAGAGTTAATGCGTATCTTCGAAGAAAGTGTTGTTATTTCTGTGCGTAATGGGGTGGAGAGACCACCTCATTTGCACAGGTGTTTGAGGTTTAGACAGCTTCGTTTAGTCCGGTGTGTTTTCCAAAAGCGATAAGCTTTTTACGGTAGGTTGGGTCCTTTCCAAAAGCGATAAGCTTTTTACGGTAGGTTGGGTCCGTGAGTAGGCTTTGTAGGTTGCACGGGGGATCTAGGAACGCTCGTCGGGCTGCCGCGAGTGCGTTGCAATCCATCAGTAAGTGTTTCACGCTGATAGCCACTTGGTGGCAACAGGGGCAAGGTGGCGCGTTTGGTCCTATGTTGACATCCATCACGTGGTTGTGAGTTATCCACGTGTGTCTCGTGCACAAGCGGTTGATGAACACTTGGTCTTTTCTGTTGGTGAACTTTGTTTCCATTCTCCGACAGAGGGTTTGACTGAAAGCATTTTTTGTCCACTCTGTTGCCACATTTCATCCCATCGGGATGTTATATGGGAGTTGATGATGGGGAACCAGTCCCGGTAATGTATTGCAAAAAATTGTTCTTTGTGAGAAGATGCCAGTTTAGCAAGCGAGTCCGCAATTTCGTTTCCTCTTATTCCCGCGTGCCCGGGGATCCAGCAGAATTCCACTGCCAGACCCGTCTCGGTCATCACAAAGAGATCGTGCTGCATTTTACGTAGAACTGTTTTAGGCAGGGTGAGGACACTAAGACTGTCTGAGAATACGACATATTTGGGGAAGTGATCTGTTTTGGCAATAGAGATGGCTAGTTCAAGTGCGTGGAGCTCCGAAGGGAACACGGAGGCCTCTAGTGGGAGGGTGGCTGAAAGTGGGATGTTACCGCACGCAGCGGTGGCTCCCACTCCGTCCGCGGTTTGGAGCCGTCGGTGTATATATGGCGGTGCTCTAAATATTCTCCCTCAAGTAGTCTTGGGAATTCCTGCGGGTACGCGTTGGTTGGAGTAGTTGCTTTAGGGTACACTTGCAGGTCCAAGTTGACCGTTGGTGGGTTGATCATCCATGTTGGTGTATTAATTTGAAAAATTCGGTAGGAGAATGAGGGCTTAATAGCTTTACGATTGATATTCAGCGAGGTCAGCAGGTTGTCCACACGAAGGGAAAACAGTGGGCATATGTTCTTCATAGCCGCGAAAAGGGGCCTATCGGTTATGTTGGTGATGTGGCTAATTGCCGGGTTGTTGATTTGACTTCTAGTCTTAAAATAGTATTGTAGCGAAAGTTTGTCCCGCCGGAGCGGAAGTGGAAGTTCGTTAGAGAGCACGGTAAGGGATTCGATTGGGGTGGAGCTGAACGCGCCGGTTGTGATACGCAAAGCACTGTTTGCGATGGTCGAGAGTATTTTTGGCTGCTGAACCGTAGACAACGGCTACGTAGTCCATGCGCGACCGTATTATTGTTCTGAACAACGTCATTCCGGTGTCCATGTCGGCACCGAATTTCAGGGATGTTACCGATTAGATAAGTCCCGTCGACCTTTTGCATCGAGTCACCAGAGCTGCAACGTGGGGTCGCCCCGTGAGTTTAGGGTCCCAAACAAGACCCAGGAATTTTATCGTTTCTTCGTATTTTATCGTTTCTTCGTAAACTACACTAGGAACTTTTGTGCTGTTCGTGTCTACGAGGCGCCGGTGTCTTAGATCGAGAGCGTTCGCAAGAGCGTCCGCTTTCTGTTGAACATGATCTCTTAGACTCACTGCGTTCTAGGCTGTGAGTGCTCTTGTAGGAGGAGGAGGACGAGGAAGTACTATCCATGTGTTTGCTTCTTGAGCGAGTGCGTTTCTCTTCTATGGAGTTTTTTTCAAACATTATGATGGGCTGAGAAGTAGTCGTCGGGATATTTGAGTAGAGTGCTGTGCATGGTCGATCCGAGGTTTTGGGTATCAGTTCTTCGTTGAAGATTTTCAATGCGTCCTCGCGCAGGCGATGGTCGTTCTCACTTGTGAGATGTTCTGGTGTCGGGCATGTTGCCGAGGGTTGAATACCTCACTTTGGTTTTCGCTGGGTGCGGTCGCAGTTAAGACCGTCAGAAGTCGTTCAACGCTCTGACCGAGGCGAGCTGTGGTTCGTGGGCTGTTGCTAATCTTTTTGCTTCGTGACGAGAGGGCGTCAAGTACCCCGCGGTCGTCGTCGGAGGGATCTTCGTCTCTTCGCCTTATGATTTTCGGGTTATTAGACCTCTCCTCGTGGTCGACCGAGGCAGCATCCATCGCAGTGCTCTCCTGGGATGCTTGGGATGCCCGCCTCTGATACGAGGGCGGTCGCTGGGCTGGTTGTGATATTGTTAGTACTGGAGAAGGGTGTTGGGGTCATGGTAATAGTTTGTGTTGACGATAGGCAAGTGTCGTCTGATGGGGTAGACTTAGTTGTAGATTTAACTGCTTTGGCGTAATTTAAATTTCGGCAGTTTGGGTTTTCGTCGTAAAAGATTTGGATGGCTTGTTGTTGTAAGACTCTGCGGTCATTTTGTATGATTGTCATTGCTTTTTGGTTCATCTGCTTTGGGCAGTCGCGGTAACCTGCCTCATGGAGGCATGAGCAGTGGAAGCAGTTAGGTTGGTGGGCTGTGCAGTCTTTTCGGTCATGCTTGCCGGCGCACCTCTTACAGCGTTGGGATATTTATAGCTGGCAGTATTTGATGACGTGACCGTATTACAGGCATTTTTTGCACATTGCAGGACATGTCGCCACTGGGTAAGTTTTTGTTTTTCCCTGTTCGCCCGGGATTACTATGAATTCCGGTGTGTCACGTCTTCGGAAAGTGATTTGATATGCGGTGGTGTGGATGTTTCGTGGTCTGATCCATTCTGCTAGGGAAACGTTGGTGACTCCGTAATCTTTAGCTGAACCTGCTGCAAAAGCGCTTAGGTCAGTTTTAGGAGTGTAGTTGGAAGTGTATACAATTTGTCTTGTAACATCAAAGAACGGATATATTTCGACAGTTACTTTGTGTTCGTCTATTTTATCAATCCTTTGTATAGCGTTGCTTTGCTCGATATTTACGACGTGGGCCAGATTCTTCTTTCCCTGTCGGTTCAAGTTTATCGGTTTGCCTCTCAGTTGTTGGCCGAGAGAGTTCATCATGGTGAATGGGTTCATTGAGGGAGCAACTTTGTTCGCACCGCTATCAACAAGCGTTATGAGGAAGTGGGTAGGGAATGATGCTGATCTTCTCTTCTGTGTGGGAGGGTCAGCCTGGGGGGAGCGAATCACGGCCGCAGCCTCTCGTCGCCGACTTTGTGCTCCGTTAGGTATTGCAGGATCTCCTTGCCAGTCTTGTCCTAGGAGCAGTCTTCGTGTCCCGTAGAGTGACCGTTTACTTTGCAGTAAAAGAAGTGAGATTCTAGGGATGGGCACGACAAGGGATCGTCCCGTTTATCGTGGTCGCCTTGGGAGCAGTGTGAGCATCTTTGCTTACCGTGACAATCTCCGCTCGTGTGTCCGTATTTCTGGCATTTATAGCATCGCATCGGACGTCTTTCGGAGGGTGTAACCTTGGTTTTGGCGTCAAAGAAAAGTATTTCTATGTAGTTAGGTGGGGTGGGGCAATTGAATTTAAGCAGAAGGGCCGTGGTGAGGTTTCTTTTTGGTTGGATTTTTGTTGCGATTTTCGCTTCAACTATACATTCTTCGTATTGGACGAGTTCGGTGATGAACTCGTCGGCTCCATCACTCGAGAGACCCTCGATGTAAATCAAGCCTGAACTCATGGAAAAAGTTGGGTGTGGTATGATTTTGCAAGGTTTTTCACAGATTCTGTTTGTGGAGAGTATAGTGTCACGTTGAAGTTTTGTGTCTACTTTAATGATAAAGCTATCGTCAGCGCTGGCGGTGATGTTGAGAATTGGACGGCCAGTCATGGAGCCCAGTTCTTCTCGTAGTTTATATGAGCATATATCCGATCTGTCACTGGCATCTAATGTCATTTTCAAGTGTTCTGTGAATTTAAGGCCGTTGTTGAATAGGTTGTGGTTATCAAATCGAGTGTATTGTCTCCTCTTTACGTTTATTGGTGTTCGTGCGTTACGAGTTTCGGATGGGAAGAGAGCGATGTTATCAGAGAGGTCAGAGACGGTGGAACACAAACAGGTTACGAGTTCCCTGGCCTCTATCTTCTTCATTAGCTCATCCAGTCGGGTATTCATTGTTGCAAAAAGGTTCTCGAGTTTAGCGAGACGTTCACCGACTTCACTGGAGGGCGCCGAGCAGTCCTCAGTCTCCAGCTCGGGAAGGCCCATCATTTAGCTTATCTTGCCTAGGGTATTCTGCATTCCGATTATATTCGCGTCCAGCAACAAAACAATTTTTTGTTGCTTCATAAATTTCAATTGGTTTCGATTCTAAATTCACAAGCCCCGGTGTCAGTGGAGGGCTCACCCCTTTGTGCACCAAAAGGGGGAGGGGTGTAGCTACAAACTGAAAGGGAGGGACGGTGGACGGATCTTTAGAATCAAAATATATTTACACAAAGGGACAAATAAAATTTGGTGGTTAACGAGGACAACGTGGGAAGGTGGGTGAGCCTGGGATACCCCCAGGTGGTATCCCTCTGAGGTGCCTTATAACTCTCGCTCTAAAGAGATGATAGTCGATCTCTCCAATCAAATTGAAACATTAACCTTTACGAGACGATATTCGGCCTCTGAGCGATATTCGGCTTAAAACGGTGACCGACTCTTGTTTTGATGCAGCAAAACAAAATGAACTTCTATACACTGAAAACTTTGGAGCTTAGACGCGAAAAACATCATGCGATGTTAATTTCAAACTCAGTTAGTTGTCCGTCATTGGTTACGACACTGCCTCAGCGCAAAGCCAGCTCTCTGAGGTTTTCTACCACCTTTAACGCAGTATTCCGACAGATTAGCTACACCTTCTAACGGTTTTCTCAGCAACAGGTTCGCTGAAGGTTGTCCCAACCCTCTTACCACCAAATTGCAGAGGTCTACTGCCGTAATCCATTACAGCGCAACAAGTCGTCAACCTGGCTATGATGGCCACTTGGACAGTTGAGTGTAGACACAGAGAATAATACGAAGAAATAAAAGTAAGAAATAAGGAAAGAGAGACCATTATATAAGAGAAAATAAGAACATGAAAAAAAAAATTACAAACAACATAAGGGGACGCATCCGTTTCCAGGAGCTACTAGCTCCTCATCTAAAGAGATTATGTTTGATCCAATATTGGCAATGATGGGGGATCTCTGTGTTGAAAACTTTGAAGAGATGGTGTGCGATCTCTTCTAAGATGGTGGTAGATCAGTTGGGTAACTATGAGCTTTAGACGCGGCGAGTTGTGTGCGGTGGTGTGATCGAATGCCTACTTGGTTACGATACAGCCTCTGCGCAAAGTTCGGTGGAAATTGTAGATGCGTGTGAAGTGGAAGTGGAAGGAGTGTACAATGTGCCAGTGGAAGCGATACGAGTTTAGAAAGTGACAAGGGTAGGAAGGTGATAGCAGATGCATGAGCGGGTAGAAAATGGCAGTGGTAGAAGAATAGAGTGTGGAAGTTGTAATTCGAGCGCATGAATATCTTTCTACCTACTGCATGTTGTTCGTGTAACAGTCCCTCTGTATTCGTGGTCTCGTTGAGTAACTGCCCGTTGTAGATTCACAAGGTCTACCACCCTGCATGGTAAGTGAGGCAGGAGTGACCGGAATGTCCTCTCTTTTAAAGCAAGATCACAAAGTGGTTGGAGTGTAGAAGGTGGCAGTGGCATGAATGTACAGGTTGGCAGTGGTAGGATGGTAGAAGCAGGTAGTGTGAGGAGAATGGGAGATGCAGTGCTAGAAGAATAGAAGATGTCATTGGTAAAAGGTGGCTATGGTTGGAATATACACACACACATGATAGCATCGAATAGTGGCCTTAAGATTACAATGGTAGGAAGATAAATTCTGTCAGGGATAAGAGTACAAACATTTAGAGTAACAGGGGTAAAAACATTTATAATAATACTTGAGTACATCATAAGAACGGTAAGTAAAAGAGATAACATTAGGTCATCGGTAGATGAAGACAGTATCCAGAAAAAGGTACCAGAGGCTTTAACCTAAATTGGAATATTTTGTACTGAAGACACGTCAGTCCTTAAGTTCGTATAATATATTAGCAACACGGCAACAATTAGCTAACAGCAAGGGGATCATAAAAATTTTAATAGAGTGATAATGAATTTAAGTTAAAATTATACACCAAGGCACAATTAGTTAGATTAGTGTCAAGGCTCAAAAAGGCCCTATTAAGAAAATGATTTAGATGGATAAGGTTACAAAATTCCCACGAAGTCCAAAGTAGTATAGAATGGTAGCAAGATGCAGCATTCAGTCGACAAAAAACCATATTGTCTTAGAGGACGCGCAAGATCTAAATGAGCCCTTCATTTGTGATGTTGCAGAAAATAATTAACTATGGAAATTGACAATTCAACAAATCCATTTGTAGCTAAATCACCATACCCAACAGATGGCGGATACCGAGAAAAAAAATACATTGAATAGTATCTTGGCCATTGTAACAGCAGCACCTGACCATCTTGGGTAGGAGCCGTCGTAGTGCACCGCCTGGATGCTGTCACTAATACAGTATGTGCATCTCTGTCTGCTTGGTAGCAGCACCATCTTAGGGTCAGAGCCGTCATAGTGCACCGCCTGGATCTGTCACTAATACAGTATGTGCATCTCGGTCTGCTTGGTAGCAGCCCCATCTTTGGGTCAGAGCTGTCGTGGAGCCCTAAGTGGACGGTGACACTTTTACAGTAAGTACATCCTGGTATCTTTGGTGACAGCACTTTCCAACATAACACCTACCATCTTAGGGTCAGAGCCGTCGTAGAGCACAGTGTGAATGCTGTCACTTTTGGCGTCTATCCAGTAGACTCTTCTAGCGAGGTAGTCCAGCGTAAGGCCGTTGGGCCAACCAACGCTGCCGATGGTCACGATCACGCTGCGGTCGCCACCGCTCATCGTGGCTCGCTCGATACGTGATTTATGCGTCTGGCAGGAAACAAAGATAGCATGTTAGTAACAAGATTACATTAGACGGTACGTCAATAACATTGGTAGAAATAAATCGTTCGAGTTCTCGAAGAGCGACCAGCACCTGACGGAACACAAAGTAGACATGCTAGTAGCAGGATTATATATGTCAATAGGTTATTGTATGCTAGATATAGCAAGTGACCGTTTATCAAAATATTAGATCACCGGTACATTTGTTCGATCGTTATCATTTACTCTGCTTGATGACATATTTAAATATTCTTCTGCCATTTTTCTATTGGTAGTGCCGTGAAAATGTTACGTAACTCGAGAGTTAGCAGCATCTGGTCTCAAAGCATCCTTCCGAGGTTGTGTATAGATTAGATTAGAGTGACGAGGCTTTCTAGCGCACTGGAGCCATCGTCCTTCAGGCGCCGAATGTCAAACCAGCAAACAGTGTTGCATCAAGTTAGTCTTATTTTATTTTATTTTTATGTTTAAACTAGTGGAAACTGAGATGTAGTCGCGAGTGAAGGAGGGGTGTAAAGTGTTGAGTGCACTGAAGAGCGTAATGAGCTGCAGGACGTTGGGGATGGAAGCTAAGAGAGGGCTGTATGAGGTGTCGTTGTTCCAACTGTGCTGTACGGAGCTGAGACTTGGGGGGCGAGAGCAGAGAAGAGAAGAAGGTTGAATGTTTTCGAGATAAAATGTTCGAGGAGCATGGCTAGGGTGTCGCTGGGAGACAGGTTCAATAACGACGTGGTTCGAGTTAGAACGGGGATGGTGAAGAAGTTAGAGGGCAGAGTTGATTCGCGTATTCTGAGAAGGTTCGGGCACGTGGTGAGGATGGATGAGGGGAGATTGGTGAAAAGGGTGTGGAAGGCAGAGGCGAGTGGACGTAGGCCTAGAGGGAGACCGAAGTTTGAGTAGATGGATGGTGTGAAGCAGGCGTTAGGGAGGAGAGAGGCGAGTGTGGAGGTTGCGAGAGAGCATGCACTGGATAGGCGTGAGTGGAGAATGATATTGAACGGACGAGTTTTGACGCTGCCCTGATGTGCTTTCCCGCCCTAGGCACATCGTTGAGACGGGATGATCATGGGCGGGGAAGCGTTCATCACGACGCGGCTGGGGTAAGCCAGTCACACTGTCGGGCCCAGCTGCCGACACTGACCTCGAACCGCACTCATGACCCGGAGGGTGTGTTTGCGCTAAAATGCTAAGGGGTGCGAGTGTGAGTGTATGAGAGTGTGAGGTGCGCCTTGCCGTCGGCCACTCCCCTTTCGGCCTAGTGTCTGTGTTTGTGTCTGTATGTTTGAGGTAGGTTTATTACTGCGCAAAGTCAAAGTCCTCGACGCGGCGAACGTTTATGGTATAAACGGGTGCCACAGGAGGTACAGGAACTTTCAAGGTGTTAAGGTCATTTGGTTCCAGCACTCCCCGGATGGCAGTAAGGAGGAATAACACACCACCTACCCTGCTTCAAAGCCCCAAGGATCCGCAGTGGCCCTTAAGGTGCCGGGCTACGCGCTCCAACACCTGTCGAGGGGGAAGAAGAAGAAGAGACAGAAAACGGGATCCCATGCATGAGATCTACACTAGGTGTAGGGAATTTCACGCATAAGAACAGCAAGAATGGAAAGATGAAAAAGGAATAGTCGTAGACAAAGGTTGCAGTAAAGAAAGAGCGCAACTTGGCTGTTATTTACCACCCGAAAGGAGAATAGTTAGAACCGGTATGTGTATGTTCGAGTGTGCATGTCTGTGCGTGCGTGCGTGTGTGTGTGCGTGTGTGCGTGTGTGTGTGTGTGTGTGCGTGTGTGTGTGCGTGCGTGTGTGTGTGCGTGCGTGCGTGTGTGTATCGACTATTAGGTGAGTTGTTAAGGAGTCGGAGACAAGTTTAAAAAATTTTGAACTAAACATAAGATGCAAATACGGTAAATAAAAATTATGCAAATCAGGATGGGGGAGAAAGGAGAGATGGTGAAAAGTGAAGGAGAGGAGAGTCTGATGGGAAATAAGGGTGTTCACCCCCCGCTTGGGCCGTGATTCAGTGCGTTCCGTGGACCTAACAGATGCCTAGGGGAGAGGTTGTGTATAGCACCGTATGTTGTGCACAACTTTTTAGACGGACCACTTCAAATTGACTCGGACACGGAGCAGTCAGCAAATTGTTAAGAATGGAAAACTTAGGGAGTGACCGAAACTCTGTGTAACATGAAGATCTGTGTCAACTGTTTATGTCAGTCGTAGCTTTCAAGATACCGCAACTTTATTGGCACAGTCTTGCATACATTGCGCTGAACCGCTGCCTTAACTTCCATGTATCATATATATTTATTGGATGAGGTTTCTTCTCTTCCACTCGTAAGAGCCATATGGTTTTGTACTGCGCTTCTGGTTTACTTCGAATGAATCCTGAAGAGAAAACATTACAGAGACGTTTTTACGAGAGAATCTTGATAACATCCATGGAACGTAGTTTTCGACCGATTTAGACCTTTGTGTCTTTTAACCTTACTCGGGAATCTTGAAACTTCCAAGTTCCTCGACTTTCCTCGAAATTTTAGGAAAAATAAACTTTTGTCCGCTAGGCGACGCGTGGCGTTTGCGCCTAATGGTCTATATGTCTTCCAGGTACCGGGGCGCGCTCGGCCGTCTGCCGGCTGAACCCCCACCCCCCCTCCTTCCTAAATAAGCGTGAGTTGGCCTGCCATCATTCAGTCGTCGCTCTGGCTTCGGACGCAGAGCACTCCAGCCTCACCTGATCCTGACAGATCGTAGCACCTTCTCGAAAGGTAAGATTCAGCGCGCGGCGGCCCATCTGGGCAGTGGAGTAGTGACCCACTGCCTCTAGAGAATCAGATGGGGTCAAAAATTATTGCCCTACCGCACTGAATCTGCTCTCATTGAGCTGCATCCCACGACACGACAATTTTGTCAATACAGTTCTCTATATAAATTGTTGAAACAGAAATCTGTCCACACTACGATGTGTCGATAAAGTTCTTGACAAAAATTGTCGAGACAGAAATTTGTAGACAAGACAATTTGTTGAAACAGTTGACCGCAAAATTTTTTGAAACATAAATTTAGCAAGACATAAAGTTGTCAAGACAGAAATGTGTCAACACAACAATTTGTCAATACAGTTCTCGATAGAAATGGTTCAAACAGAAATCTGTCGACACTACGATTTGTCGATACAATACTCAACAAAAATGGTCTTGTGGAGACAGAAAGTTGTCGAGACAGAAATCTGTCAACTCGACAAGATTATCGACACAGTTCTTGACAAAACTTGTTGAAAAATAAAATTGTAGAAACAATAGTTTTTTTGTTTTGATTCGTTTTGTCAACATAATCACACAAATTTAGGTCGGATCAAAACAGATTCCTCAAAATATTGTGTTATACCCATACTCTCGCATAACCCTTTACCTCCGACTCATACTTCTCTCTCCCTGATTTCAGAACATGACGGAAACACCTTCCCGACCTACCTGCTCCCGACGTGCTTATCCTCTGCCCAAAAAAACAACCTCCATACCACCTGCCTGAGACACTCCCGCTGCTTCGCGGGACACGAGTATATGCCAGCAGGGTGCGCCATCTGCATATTGGCCATGAAAGCGGCCCCAGGCAGCGCAACCTACGAGGCTTTCCTGAACAGAAATCGGTCCATGAGACAGAGATACTCTGGCAACGCCACATTGGACACAAGGTACTTATTGCACCCTGACTCCCGGCACCTTACACTTCCAAGCACGCAACGCAATCCACCTCGCTACTCGGAGACTAGCAAACGGGAAGCAAAGGAGAACAACAAGGCAGCAGACGACCCAAGTCGTCTCTCTCCCCCAATCGTCGAGGGGCTCGGGCAGGAATAGCCCTAATCACACGAACGGCTCCCCCTCGCGGTGCCCAATCCCCGACGCGCCTGCCTCACCCTCAGTTTCTGGGTCACAGATGTGCGACAAAGGACGCATCACTCTTGGCGACCTCGACACGCACTTCCTCATACGGAAGACAGCACGCTGGACATGCCGCCACCCAACCAGGAGGGGTTTCACTCCCAGCGGGGGTACACCCCGGTGAACCGGGCCTGCTCTCCGTGTCCATGCGGACCGCATCGGACGAGGAAGCCGCACCATCGCCCATGACATTGCTCCTCCACATCTCCCTGCCTCACACCTCAGAGTCTCCGATCGCGGATGACAACATACCTGAATTGGCTCAAACGTCCGCGCGGGCCCGCACAGAGGCACGTAAGGGAGTGCCGCCCGCAACCCTGCTCGCTCCCCGATATAGATTGCTCCCCCCCCCCCCTCTGCTGGCAACGACACCCGGGTCACCGCACCCCCTAGCTTGACCATGGCCAAGAAGCTCGACAAGGTGCTTTTGGCGCTTGGCTCTCACGAAGACCGGTTCGAGGCTCGTCTTCAGTCCCTTTCCAACGATGTGGAGGCCAGGTTCCACGATGTGGAAGGACAGCACCTCGGATGGGAAGGCGACGGGGGGTACGAGGAGGGACCCTATCCCTATCAGGACGAGGAAGAGGAAGACGGAGGGGCAGACTTCGAACCCCCATGGGAGGAGGAGGAGCATCTCGGGGAAGAACACCTCCGCCGTCGCCACATACCCCTCATCCCTCCACTCGCCTCGTCCCAACTCACCGCGCACACCTCTACCACTTACGCATAGGCCGCGTTCACGGCACC
The DNA here is from genome assembly GCA_016164225.1 of Gammarus roeselii. NCBI lineage: Eukaryota > Metazoa > Arthropoda > Malacostraca > Amphipoda > Gammaridae > Gammarus > Gammarus roeselii. The sequence goes on along the minus strand of SDVV010009978.1, from coordinate 2,108 downwards.
AGCCCCCTTCAGTACCATCACAACCCCCCGTCCGGACTGTACTTAGGCATGCTCCGACGGAGCTCCCCGATGACTATACACCGCCCCCCGCCTCTCTCCCTTTCCCGGAGGAGAGGTGGTATGTACCTCCCTTCACTGCGACGTACACAGAGGGATTGGTGAACTGCGACTATGAGGTCTACACCACAGAGCCCCCTAACAATCTGATCAAAGTTCATGAGAGAGGCCCTAACTTCATTTTCTCCCTGGTGGACTTGACCAGCAGCGATTCAGCTACTCGTCCGCAGGTCCTCACTTTTTTGCCGCCAGCAGGTTCGAAGAAGCTCTCTCTCCAGCTTCTCAAGAGTGTCTTTGAAGTCGAGCAACCCTCCCATCGGGGGGTGACCGTCAGAGAAGACGGCCTATCAATACCACCCTGCCCAACGGGTCAGCACCGAAGGACCTCGAAGGTTGGTCAAACACGCAATTTGCGCTCACAGCACACCACCCCGTAGTCAAGTCCCTGATGGAGTTCGCGAATGCTCCTATTCTCTCCCCGAAGACTCACTTCGAGCCATAAAAGATAAGATCGCTTTCCCGGTCCAGCATATTGCCACAGAAGCACGTACCAAGGACTTCCGATTCCGCACGCAGGTGGCTCAAAACCTGCGCGGCTACATCCTCGGCGCATCACTGACTGGAATTCTTGAGCGCATCCGCACTTCCGTCCTCACCGATGGCACGACCGTTACCCTTCAGTCACTGCATTGTCTGGCAGAACTCACCACAGGCTCCGCTCACAAACTGTTGTCGGGTGCCCCTCTTCGACGCTGCTCAGTGGATACCAGATTCGGCTTCAGACGCTGGACAGGCTCGCTCCGGAATGCGTCCGGACCGGCCTCCTAGCAGAGTCGGTATTTGAACCTCAACTATTCACTGACAGGACGATCTTACAGGCTAGCCAAGCGCTGGACACTTTCCTCTTTATGGGCCCCTAAACAACAGGTTTCGTTGCCTCTGCTCCACGGAGACCCCCGCAACACCGGGAAGCTGCCACACAGCATCCCTTCTATAGCCGAGGCGGAATGGCACGAAGCTCTTTTCGTGGCTGACCCGCACGAAGCACATTTTGTGACTGACCCGCACCACCAAGGGCGCGCCCTACGTTCCATCAGGAAACTAGGCAACCCCAAGAGAGACGGGTGCGCTCCGGTGCGCCTCAGACATGCTCAAGGTCCCATCCCCTGCCTGCCCTGGTGACCCGGGGACGCACCCAGTACGTTTCAAGGAGGATTTGATTTGATTTGAGCCTCATTTCCACCAGCCTCAACGTGAGTCATAATAGGCTCCCCCGTAGGGCTCGATGATTATTGATTCCAGTAGGCTCGCACGACTAAGTGCGCGAGGAATAAACGAAACAACGCTTTCAACGTTAGCAAAAATGTGAAAATTTTAGCAGTGTCAGACGCACGCTAGTGCGCAAAAGAAAAAACGCATACTCGAAACGGACCTCCGCTTCCAATCCTTTTGAACATCAAGTGTGATATGTACGCACCCTAGTGCGTAGAGGTAGCATCTTCGAGATTTAGAACAAGATCAGTGGCTACACGGGCAATAACAGCTCCGACAGCAACGCAACACAATATTTACAGCTACGCGGTTTAGTTGTATATATACAAACTATTAATTTAGGTAAGATAAAGACTCAGATGCAACGAAACGAATCCTCGCCTCCAACAACTCAGAACCTCGTCAGTTATATGTCCATACGTCAGTGCGCTCAGATAGCATCGTCGAAACCGGTACAAGGTTCACGGCTACACGGACTAAGTCAGCTCCGGCAGCAACGCAACACAATGTTCACTCACTCGTGTTGTTCACTCAGACAACACGAATCCCCACCTCCAACCACCCAGAACTCCAAGAATGACATGCACGCGCGACAGAGCGTGCATGGTACAAGATCTATGGCTTCACGGATTAGATAGACTCCAACCGCAACGCGTCACAAGGTTTTATAGCTACGCAGTCCAGGTCAAACATAGAAACTGCATATGGTCCGTGCACGCGCGAGCGAGCACAGACTGAAGAAAAAATACCAACTCACGAAGTCAGAAACACGAACTCCC
>SDVV010009977.1:0-16454 GCA_016164225.1 Gammarus roeselii | reverse complement strand
GGCCGGTAGCCCCTCAACATACAATCTGGGTCACGAGTGCAGTCCGAGGATACGTCGTCAGCAGCAGGGCCCGACAGTTTTCACTGGTTTACCCCCGCCACGTCATAATGGCCGGGCCCCCCCACCCACGACCATCCCGACAGCGGGGTGCCAAGGGCAGGAAAGCACATCAGAGCAGCGTCAAATTCAACCATTCGCAACCATTCTCCACTCACGCCTGTTCATTGCACGCTCTCTCGCCACCTCCACATTCATGTTTCTCCTTCCCAACGCCTCCTTAACACCATCCATCCACCCAAACTTCGGTCTACCTCTAGGCCTGCGACCACTCGCCTCAGCATTGATCACCCTGTTCACCTATCTCTCTTCATCCATCCGCTCCATGTGCCCGAACCATCTCAGAACACGCGAATCCACTCTGTCCTCCAACTTCTTCACTATCACTGTTGTTTCGAACCGCGTCGTTGGTGATCCAGTCTCTCAGCGTTACACCAGCCATGCTCCTCAAACATTCAACCTTTTTCTCTCCTCTGCTCTCACCCCCCCAAGCCTCAGCTCCATAGAGCACAGTTGGGACAACAACACCCTCATACAGCCCTCTCTTTGCTTCCATCCCCAACGTCCTACAGCTCATTACACTCTTTACTGCACCCAACCCTTTACATTCCTCTTTCACTCGCGCCTTCACTTCAGTTTCCACTAGTTCAGTTATCTCCAAATGGGGGCCCAGATACTTGAAACACTGAACTTCCTCCATGAACTCTCCATTTAGGGTGACACTCATTTTGCCCGCATCGATATTCCTCGAGCATCTCATTACTTTACCCTTTCCAACGTTCACTCGAAGCTCCCTCCTCTAACACACCCTACCAAACTCAACACTAGCCTACATAGCTTCTCCTCCGAATACGCAACCAGGGCCGTATCATCAGCAAATAGCAACTGGCTCAACTGCCAACTCCGCCCATTTGCTTCCAACAGTTCCAAGCCACGACCCAGCACACTCGCGTTCACCTCCCTGACCACTCCATCCATATAGAGGTTGAACAGCCAGGGAAACATCACGCAGCCTTGTCTCAGTCCCACTTTCACTCTGAACCTATCACTCACCTCGCTCCCCACTCCGACACATGCTCAGCTGCCAGCATAGAAACTCAGCACTGCTTTCAACAGATGTCCGCCCACTCCATACAAACGCAACACCCTCCACAGCGCTTTCCTGTCAATCCTGTCGTATGCCTTCTTCAGATCCATGAAGGCCCAGAACACATCCTTTCCTTTGGTAAGGTACTTCTCACAGACCTGTCTCACTGCAAAAAACTGCTAAATACACCGCCAATTATTGGATAACTCTTAAATAAAAACGCACCGTCGTTGGGCTCATGTGGCAGCTATGTGCAAACGCTGATGTCACAGCACGAGAAACGAGCATAACCCCAGCTGAGAATGAAGTGGTAGATACGTTGTGACCCGCTGAAGCATTAAAAAAGTAAATACCCTCTAGAATTACTTTAAATTTGCCATAGGTGTATTATTTGTACCAGTAGGTATAACGTTTACTATAGTGCCCCCAGGATTGCACTAGGTATAACGTCTACTGAAAAATTGTCTGACCTTTTGAGCTGTATGAGCAGGACATTAGGAGGCCTCTCGATGAGGGAGCGCTTGGTGGCCGGCACCTTCTTCTTGCAGCGCTCACACTTGTAGCAGTTGGCAGCGTCAAGTGTCTCCGTGCGGAAGTAGTGTTCCAGAGCCTGGTTCAGAGTAGCGGAGGCGCGAATGTCCAGTACAAGATCTTGGAAGTGCGAGAATGTTGTGGACACGTAGTGGCACGATGGACAAGACACTGTGGATGTGGAATTGATGGGTGAGTATACCTAAAGAGCGATCTAGTCTGCTTGTCTTCTTGCAAAAAAAGATCGAAATAGTCTTCCGAAATGTTACAACAATTTTTTTTACCATGATAGTCCAAGCTGTTCGCTTTGTTCAACATCAAGTCACGTGCACACAGCATTCACAATTTATTTTTAATGTTCTTATCAAAAATTGGACAAGTGTATGTTAGCATAGATAATACAGAGCGTAAGAGCAAAATTATTAGAAGCAAGCCCTCCAACATGAAAAGTACAATCTACTTCAGCTCATTAACTACCTTGTTGTCTGAGGTATCCGCCAAAGATCTGATTGAGAGGCGTGGTCTGTCGCGACAAGTGGTCCAGCTTAGTGGCCCCCCTGTACTGCAGGTACGATCGTTCCATGTGGTCCAGCAACAACTTCAGAAATTCGTGCGCATCTTCCTGACGCCCGTTGGTGAACATCTTACCGATGCCTGACACAAGAAACATCAGTGACCACTGGCTATCGCAACATAATGAATTATTGTTAGAGATGTAACTACCAATGGAACATGTCACGAAAAATAATGCATGCATTTGATTATGCAGGTTTGTAACACTCTAGTTATTTAACATACAAGTATTCAGCCTGATAATTAGAAATGCCACGAAGATGAGCGCAGGTTCAAAAAGGTTTCAAGATGATGCAATCGAATTCAACTAGAAATGATGTGTAAGCTATTTATCTAGCTAGCAACTAAAAGACAATTTCAATTGTAAAACATCAACATGAGTTAAAAAAAAAATGACAGCTTCTAGCTGCTATTTATCTAGCTAGCAACTAAAGAGACAATTTCAATTGTAAAACATCAACATGAGCTCAAAAAAAAAACTGACAGCTTCTAGCTGCTATTTATCAAGCTAGCTACTATAAGACAATTTCAATTATAAAACATCAACATGAGCTCAAAAAAACTAACAGCTTCTAGCTGCTTAATATCATCTTCTCATTTGTATCATATAGGTACTACTCATCCAAAAAACGATTGATGAGTAACTCTGCTGACACCCATCAAGTACTGATCTGAATTGAGTTAACCCAACATTGATGTAGTGCAACACTGCTGACACCCAACAAGTACTGATCTGAATTAAGTTAACCCAATATTGATGTGGTACAACACTGCTGACACCCTACAAGTACAGTTCTGAATTGAGTCACCCAATTTTTTCTGATTCAAATAGCTAACTAATTGGGAAATAATATGTGACCTGCAATCCAAGTCCATAAACTCTATTCAGTCTAAAATCCTTAAATCATTGATCATCAGCTAACTAGAACTAGCTACTGCGAAACATTATGTCATTCAATTATTGACTACCAATCCAGATCCGTGATCATTGGAGTAGTAATTGTTCCTTCAAATCCTAGGCGTGCAATGTCGTCTCACATTTGAGTTTGTTGACTATGAGGTGCGGACGGATGGCTCCCTGGTTGGACTCCGTGGCCACCTTGTGAGTCTTGATCATAGCACAGAGGGAGCAGAAAGATGCGTTCATGGTATTCTGTGAGCATCGGTGCAAGTGGCTCAGGCTCTCCTCAATCAACCAATTGGCAAAGGCAGGGATGTGGAACAATGCCTGGCAAACAAACAACAGAATTATCACTTATGAATAACTCGGAAAAAAATTGTTCATCTAGGCCAAATTAGGCTGTACTATGTATCCACATGAACAAATTTATTAACAGATTATCTAACAGATTAAGAGAGCAGGTCTAATTAGTTGATGTTGTTGCTTAGCCCCAGCTCCTCCTGTGGTGGAGAATCCACAGTCAGCACAAATACCGGGAGCCCACATATATACCTGTGTGTAATGGGAACCGTACGTCGGTGCAAGCTTTCATAAAAAGTCCACATCCCTGAGAAATTAATGTCATCTCACGTGTGCTCCTTTAGATTAGGCACCAACGTGATATCCCGATTGAGCCTGCTGAGTGCAGTGGCGAGGCATGACGCTTGAATTGACCAGTCCTAGTAAACGCGTTTCGGCACCGCAGGCACAGATAGGAAGGGACGTTCCCTAGTCTATGTTGGGTTCGTATGGTACCCGCACTTCATCCTCGGCAGGTTAACCCCGACACTCTTGATTCCTCCACGTACACCTTAGGTAGATGACTCTAGCGAGCAGTGTTGGCTCTATGATGAGTCAGTGCAAGTGCTGGGAAGTGTATGTGTGTATCTGTTAAACATAGATGTATTGTCTGCAGTTAGGGGACTGGTAATGTAAAGGGCGCCGAAGTTTGCTGCCGGTGTGGTTTTGTATATTTCGGCGGGTTTGTCATTGGTATAGAATGTGGGGTTGGGTGCACAATCTTGGTAAATAATTTAATCTGCCTCATATCAAAATTATATTAGAGAGGAAGGGCCATGGTTTCCTCATGCAGATGCGAGATGGGCGCATCTCTGCTCAGCTCGCTGCAATGCGTGAGGCTGTATTTTTTGTTGGAAGTTACTGTGTGAGTGTGTGTGTGAGCAACATCAGAGAACCAGGTGCTACTTGTATGGGAAATGATGGGTCTGACAACCATTTTGAATATGGTCGTAATCGATTCATTTGACTGGCAGAGGAAGTTGCACATGGTAAGTGCCCAGGGGGACGTTCAGTCTAATTTTGGCTTTGAAGTTGATGTTGTTAGTGAGGTTTGAACTTCATTCCTGTGTCGTGTTACTCCAAGGACCGTGGTGTGACGGGTGTGGGAGTTGAGTGTAGCAAGATGGGGGTAATTCGGTGTTAATTATTGCCGGGTGCTATTAATAGGCAAAGGAGATAAAAATGAATGCTGCAACTCGAGAGGCATCAGTCTGTTATGTGTTGTTGGTAAGTTGTACGGGAGAGTGCTGATCAAAAGGATTAGAGACAGTACGGAGTGCGCAATTGGAGAAGAACAGTGTGGCTTTAGGAGTGGTGTTTGTTGGCTGTGAGTGTATTGAGTATCTCTGATGTCGACTTCAACCCAGATCACCTGTGATATGTGTATAATTTGATTATCCGTGCATAGTGTTTCATGACACTTTTCTTCTAGCTAAGATTGCTCTGGAGTACATGTATATATTTGTTCTTTATAAATGCCGAGTTACTGCTCTCTGCTCCTCACCTGAGTTCGCTTGGTAGCCATGGCAGCGGCACTTGCCAACAACAACTTCTCAGACTCAGAGGAAGAGATCGTCACAGCAAGACCCACCAGAAGAAGGAGTATCCGTTAGAGGGATAGAAATCCAGTCGACTTCAATCTAATCGTCTAACGGCATACTAAAAAGTCCGATTGCAATACGCTGGTAACTTACATTTCTTATTAACCAAAGGCCTATGTGACGCTTATAAAAATTAAATTTCGAACGTTGTTGCTGAGAACGTTGTCCTTGCCACTCTAATCTAACCTCAGAACGTTAATGGAATGTTGTTGTTAGAAACATTGGGTCGTGAACAACATCCAAACATTCGAAATGATAGACGTATAACTCGCTAGCTATATATACTAACAGGGATTGTTCATGTTGTCTATTTTTCCCCGCAATTGGTGGGATCCTATTTTACATTGTTGGCCTTGTAGCCGGGGCGTTAGAATCGTGCTACCGTATCCACCGCGTGTCGTAGAAGGCGACTAAAAGGGCGCCCCGTAGCCGGGAGTAGAATCGTGCTACCGTAACCCATGCGTGTCGTAAAAGGCAACTAAAAGGGGCGGAGCGAAGGGACAAGTCCCATTCTCTGTAAAAACCCTTCCTCAAAGACGGCAAGACAAGCGGGGGAAGGAAAGGCTCACGCCTCTCCGATCCCTATTGTTAGGGTCGCTGAATGTGTGTGGCTGTAGTACGAATGATGTAAAGAGGAGGGAGATTGGTGAGATGATTGTGAGGAGGAAATTTGATGTGTTGGCGCTGATTGAGACGAAATTGAACGGTAAAGGAGAATGTGAGTTTGGTGTGATTAAGTGGAAGAAAGTCTGGTGTGGAGGAAGGTTGTGCACGAGAAAGGGTGGTTTTTATATTGAGTGATCGGTGAAAGGAGGTGTCCTCAAGATTGGTGTGGGTAAAAGTCAAGTTAGGCGTAGAAAGATGGGTATTTGCGAGTGATTACGGACCTGGCAGCGAGAGGAGTGAAGAGGAGAACGAGCAATTCTGGACTGACCTGAGTGAGTGTATTGAGAGTTTTGGAGGTCATTTCAATGTAGTTGTACTGGGTGACAATGTGAGAGTTGGAGAATTTGATAGGAAGGTATGGCGTTTCCGGTAGAAATGACAGTGGAGTAAACCTGATAGGTCAGTGTATGGAGCAGGAGTTGGTGGTCGGGAATTAAGAGTAGAGCAGAAGTGGGAGGGCAACAAACTGGTTGGAGGAGGAAGAGAGGTAGTGAAAGTGAGAAGTAGAGCCAAGGAGTTCCAGCAGGCGTTGAGGGAAGAATATAACAACGTGAGAGGACAGGACCTGAGAGATGTGGAGGAAGAATGGGAGACGTTAAAGGATGCGTTGCTGAGATGTGCAAAGAAGGTGTGTGGTGCGCGCCTTGTGGGCGGGTGCAGAAGGGAAGGTTGCGAGTGGTGGAACGAGGAGGTCAAACTGGCGGTGGCACGGAAAAGAGGTGCGTTTGAGGAGAGGTTGCAGGTGAAGTCGGAGGTGGCTTGTGAATGGTACAAAGAGAGGAAAAACGAGGTGAAGCCGGTGGTGAGGAGAGCCAAAAGGGACGCTGATGCCAGGTGGGGCAGACGGTTGTGCCAGAATTTTGAGGAGAACAAAAAGCTGTTCTGGAAAGAGGTGAAGAGGGTGACAAAGGGTGAGACGGGAAAGGAGGAAGTGGTGAAAGATGGAAACGGCAAGTTTTTGTTGGAAAGTGGTAATGTACGGAAGAGGTGACCAAGTATTTTGATGAGTTTGTTGAATGTCGAGGATGACAGAGGCTGGCATTGTTGCTGTGGGTGGTGGTGCTTGGATGCCAGTTTTGGGAGAAAGACTTGTGGCAGACATTACCAGGGAAAAGGTGCAGGAGGCGGTGGAGATGATGAAAGCAGGGAAAGCCCCTGGTTTCGATGACGTTGCGACCGAGTGCCTGAAGAAGGGGGAAGTAACGATTGTCGAATGATTGGTGAGGTTACTGAACTTGTGTTTTGTGTCAGGCGTGGTACCGATTGAGTGGCGCAGTGCCTGCATTGTTCCGCTATATAAGGGTAAAGGAGATAAAAATGAATGCTGCAGCTCAAAAGGTATCAGTCTGTTATGCGTGATTGGTAAGTTGTACGGGAGAGTGCTGATCAAAAGGATTGGAGACTGTACGGACTGCGCAATTGGAGAGGAACAGTGTTGCTTTAGGAGTTGGTAGAGGGTGTGCCGATCAAATTTCTGCAGTGAGACAGGTCTGTGAGACGTGCCTTGCCAAAGGAAAGAATGTGTTCTGGGCCTTCATGGATCTGGAGAAGGCATACAACAGGATTGACAGGGAAGCGCTGTGGAGGGTGTTGCGTTTGTATGGAGTGGGCGGACATCTGTTGAAAGTGGTGCAGAGTTCCTAAGATGGCAGCCGAGCATGTGTCCGAGTTGGAAGCAAGGTTAGTGATTGGTTCACAGTGAAAGTGAGACTGAGACAAGGCTGTGTGATGTCTCCCTGGCTGTTCAACCTCTATATGGATGGAGTGGTCAGGGAGGTGAACGCGAGTGTGCTGGGTCGTGGCTTGGAACTGTTGGAAGCGAATGGGCGTAGTTGGCAGTTGAGTCAGTTGCTATTTGCTGATGATACGGCCCTGGTTGTAGATCCAGAGGAGAAGCTATATAGGCTAGTGTCTGAGTTTGGTAGAGTGTGCAAGAGGAGGGAGCTTCGAGTGAACGTGGGTAAGAATAAAGTAATGAGTTGCTCAAGGACTGTCGATGCGAGCAAAATTAGTGTCCCCCTAAATGGAGAGCTCTTGGAGGAAGATCAGTGTTTCAAGTATCTGGGTTCTCATGTGGAAATAACTGAACTAGTGGAAACTGAAGTGAAGGCGCAAGTGAAGAAGGTGTGTAAAGTGTTGGGTGCACTGAAGAGTGTAATGAGCTGTAGGACGTTGGGGATGGAAGCAAAGAGAGGGCTGTAGGAGGGTGTTGTTGTCCTAACTGTGCTCTACGGAGCTAAGACTTGGGGGGCGAGAGCAGAGAAGAGAAGAAGGTTGAATGTTTCTGAGATGAAATGTCTGAGGAGCATGGCTGGAGTAACGCTGAGAGACCGGATCACCAACGACGTGGTTCGAATCAGAACAGGGATGATGAAGAAGTTGGAGGACAGTGGATTCGGGTGTTCTGAGATGGTTCAGGCACATGGAGGATGGATGAAGAGAGATAGGTGAAAAGGGTGATCAATGCTGAGGCGAGTGGTCGCAGGCCTAGAGGTAGACCGAAGTTTGGGTGGATGGATGGTAGCAAGAGAGCATGCAATGAACAGGCGTGAGTGGAGAATGGTTGTGAATGGTTGATTTTGACGCTGCTCTGATGTGCTTTCCTGCTCTTGGCATACCGCTGTCGTGACAGTCGTGGTCCCGCCATTATGACGCGGCGGGGGTAAACCAGTGAAAACTATCGGGCCCTGCTGCGGACAATGGACCCTTGGACTGCACTCGTGACCCAGAGTGTATGTTGCGGGGGTACCGGCTGGACCCTTTAACACAAAAGGGCCAAGTTATGCAAGTGTGAGCGTATGAGGGTGTTAGGTGGGCCTTGCCATTGGCCACCCCCCTTTCTGGGGGATGCGGCCTAGTGTCGGTAGCTGTAAATGCTTGAATACAAATTTAGCTTTTGCTAGTCCTCATAGCAGTGATTTGCTTGATTTTTGAATTATATGAGATACATTCTATGGCTATCCAGTTGTGATTTTAGTTCATTTACAATCAATTTGAATGATGTATGCAGTTCTTGTTTCTAATGCAGCAGTATTTTAATTAGGTTTCTGATCTTTTTTCTATACAGGTCCCAGTACTCCAGTTCCATTCCTACCCTGTTCATTCAGTATCTTAGGATTTTACTTATAAAGCATTCAAAAGTTGTAAAGACTGTCTTGGAGGATGAGGTGGCTGTAAGGGGTGTGTGGAGGACACTTTTATAATTAACCTTCATGTTGAACCCATTCGAATTTCCCTGAGATTCTCACAAAACCCATTGCAAAGTGCTAGTCTTGAAATCGTGTTGTGTGGACATGAGAAGAACATTGGTATTCATATTATTTCAAACTATTCTGCCCAAAAAGTTTGAGTGATTTGGGAGGAGAGAAATAGGTCTGTATGTGTCTGGTTCTTTGGGTGTTTGCTAGGTTTTCAGGATGGGCATGATTTTGCTTTTCCGGAACGTATTCGCCTTATTTTTGTTGAGTATCAACTCATTGTTTGTCTCTAGGAATGGTGCAAGTGTTGGGTGGTAGGACCGTTGTGCGTGTCTATATGATTTGCGTTCATGTTTGTGGGCTCACGATCAGTTTCCATACTTTCGATGGTGAGATTTGTATGAGTAGGTGAAAAAATTATTACTGCTCTCTTGAGTTCATAGTAAATCAATAATTTTTCAAAAATCAACAAATAATTCGAAAATTTATGCAACACTAAGTAGTTGAACATATACCAATCATCTATTAGTGACCTGCAATGACGAGTTGAGATAGCATGTGTTGCCCAGGTTGAACATTCCTGATCTGTGCAGAGGAGGGTTGACCCAACCCAGTTGAATTTTTTCCTTGTCATACAGAATTTGTCTTGGTTCCTCCAGCTGATCTTCCTTTTTGGTTGGGGAGCCAGATACCAACTTTGGCCCTGCCATGGCTTGTTTGTCAGACTTCTTAATGATGCCGCTGGGGAGGTTCTTCTCACACGCCATTGTAATTTCCTTCTTCAGATAATGCAAGCCAGGAATGTAATTTTTCCCAAATGGCTTCCCATTTTGTGAAGTGTAGTCGGTAGATTCATTGTAAAAAATCTGCAACACAATAACACATATATAATTAATAGGTGAACAATTCAATTTATACCACTTAGCTACTCTTCATCTAAAAGAAATGGCAAAAAAGGCAAGTAGCAGTTATAAATATAAAGAAAGGAAGACAAACAACAGAGTTTGTCCTCCGGTCTGTCTTTCAACTGACTGTCTGTTAAGTGTCTAGACACATTCTACAGCTCCACAACTAGCATGGAACTGAATCAAATTCAACGGGAATAAATCTGCAACAAATTATGGGAAACGGAACAAAGCCACCAATCTTTTGTCAACAATCCACAACATGCCGTAACTGTTGGCAGACCAAATCAAAAACAGCTACCAACCATTTGTAGCTACACAAAAAGTGGGTTAGAAAGGAACCACTCCTTGAAGGAAAATGAAGGGAGAAGAATTGACTAATCAAAATTTCATTAGTTCTGTGCTAAATGAAATGCAGTTTTGGTGATGGCTATAGCTAGGCAGTGAATTTCAATATTCTATGTTTTTTATTTTATATATTGAAATATTATGTTCAAAAGAACCAAATTAATCTGGTTCAGAGAGGCCTTAGCGCCAGTGATATTACGGAATGATTGAGAAGTGATTATGTCAAGATTTTCACTACCATCTCATAGAAAATGGGTTGTGATGAGTGCTCTACGTGTCATTTCAACACTGATACACCTACAAGCAATAACTTGAAAAAGTGCAAGATATGCCAAACAAATTCATTGCCATGTATCATGACTTGCAAAAGATATCAGTGATATTACTTGTAAAGCACCCTAGCTAAAGCTGTTAGTGATCATATTTGTGTTAAAGCTGTTAGTGCTCTTATTTGTGCTAAAGCTGTCAGTGCTCCTATTTGTGCTAAAGCTGTTAGTGCTCCTATTTGTATTAAAGGTGTAGGTGATCTTATCTGTGTTTCATAGCAGTGTGAAAATTAAGAAGGCATCATGAGAGTAACATGGCAAAGGGCAAGAAAATTTTGATATTGCATGTGCAGAATGTGACAATTGCTTTAGCAAATCATGTGCAGAAGTCACCAATGCTGGACTTGAGTACTATAGGATGCTTGACAGATAATTTAAATGTTTTGCAGCAAGTGTGTGCCCTGTTATTGTTTTGATCTTGGAGACAAACATTGGTACAAATCTAGTCCAAGCAGATATGATCAAAGGCCAATGATGGTTGGTATTCTGGACGTGACAACTGGTGATCTAGATGCTACAGATGGGACCACTGAGAGGCAGAAGACTTTGGTGGCCATTGAAAGAGTCAGGGTACTGAAAAGGCTGCTGGTGACGCCAACAGCAAAATGGTTAATAGCAACGGTTAGGATGCAGAAAATATTGGTACTGAATGATTCCTTTATATAGAAAATAAACTTGAGTGATCCAGGAAAAAATATTATAAGAAAAGTTACCAAGAGTGAAAAGCACAAAACTCAGCCAATTCTATTTAGGAAACAAACGCAGGGATGGAGTATCAGGGAATGACTGTGGCTTTACTCAAGCAAAGTGATGCACCAAGTTGATTGACTTAAGCTTGAATGGCTGCAAAAGCTTACAAAATATGTAAGAAATTTCATCCGAGAGTATGCAATTTTTTATTGTCAGGTGCTATGCAACAAGAAGTAAATATGACTGGCTATACACATTAGACACACAAGCAAGTCATGAAACCACCAAAACCATACAATTGGTTCAGTAAATACCAGGAATAACTTCCCAGTTAGCTTTTATCTGAGCAATAGAAACCTGATGCAACCACATCAATGATGGTATTGGTCAAAGTGGTGTGCTGGTGAGCTGATCAGGGCAAGTAATCACACATTCAAAGTGTTTAAATTGAAGAAGCAAGAAATGCTGGGTTTGAATATGAGGCTTCCAGATCAGGATCAACAAGTGTAAATGAATGCACCTCATAATAGAGATTTGTTCAAAACTCTTCTAGATATAAAGGAGAATCTTCCACACAGGCAAGGGCCTACAGCCCACAATGGATAGAAGAGACAACTTTACAAGACACAATCAGACAAAACCATTTGAAAAAGTGTCGGCTACATCTTGATATTACAAGTCATTCACAACACCAGCCAACAAGACAATACAATTGGTCCAAGACCAACTATCTATAGTGATTTTTGGACAATGAACTAGGGCAAACATTCAACTTTGTTATTAGCCAATACAGCTACATCTTTGAAGAGGGCTACCAAACCAAGTAGATTTTAATATTTGTCTCCACCAAGAGAAGGTTGAAGATATGAATCTCAAAGTGAAAAAAATTTAGATAATGTAATTGAGTCGCTAACTTATGCGAATTGAAGAAAAACATAAGTTGGTTACTATAAAACAATTTAATGCTTGAAATAAGACTTTGTAAAGGGTTCAATTGGATCCAATCGATAGAAATTTGAATATTCTTTGGGAATATTAATTAAGGTGCATTGATGATGCAAGGCTACATTTCCACTTTTTCATTTGGATATGATCCCACATGACAAAATGAAAGTTCCAATTCATAAAACCCAATATTTCATTATTTAATGCATAGGCTATCTCAGAAGATTACAAGAGATTTCTGACATTTTAATATGAAGTTGGATATTTCACTAATAATTATAGGCTACCTAGCTAAAATTACCCTGGATTGATCCATCCACATAAGATGCATCAAGTCCAAAATAAAGGAACATCAGAATGGACTAAATTTAGGTCTAACTGTGCTCAGATACAGTAGCTATGTTCAACAGTGAGCAGTAGCTACCATATTACAGAAACCTTCAGTTAACTGCAACAGTTCTCATTATTTCTGATCAGGTCTAACTCTACCACATTTGCTCTAGTCCAATTTATCTTGTGACCTAATCTCTCATGTGCCATTCTTTCCAAACACGCCAAAAGATTGATGGTAAATGGTAGCTATATTATTTTGGGATGAGTGGTTCATCATATGTCTTTAAATTTGTGTAGCAAGGAAAGAGTAGTAAGCAAATAAAAGAACATATGCAAGAATGCAACAACAAAAACAAAGCAAAACTTAAGATAAGACCCAACACTAGTTAACTACCTCTCAACAGCAAAAAAAGTGCTACCATTACAAATACTTGATGATGCAGTCAGACACAAACCTCATTTCCCAGTATCTGGTCAATCCAAGAGTCTGTTACACTCTCATCTTCCTTGTCTGCAGAAGTTGAGTTGCTATCATGAAGAAATGTTTCCGAGTTGATTAGACGTTGTTGCTGTTGTTTGAAGTTGCTCTCAAGTGCAGCAACAACATTCCCTATCCCTTCAGCAGATGATGCAGGCATCCCAGTTTCAGCAAAACTTAACAAATCTGCACATGAAGGAGGAACATAAATATTACATTGCAAATAAATAAAAATGTATGTTTGTGACTTGGAAGAAAAATACAATGAAAAGCTGTATTATCATATACAAAGGCAAGAGTGACTGCAGTGACTCCCAGCACTCAATCCTCTTCATGCACCAAAACATTGGGGATATAAAATTAGGATCATGGTAAATGCAAAAGCATTTCAATCAGTCACTAACTATGCAAATATTCAAGCCCAAGTCTCACACTGATTTTTTGAATTGCAGACCTGTAAGCCTAACATCAGTTCACATTGAATCCGTGGAAATAAGAATAGTTGGGTCCAGGTTGACTGAGTTTCTTGAGAGCACCAGTATTCTATCTCACATTCACTATGATTTCGGAACCAATGGTGTTGGGAAGTGGATTGATAAGTAATATGCTGTGGATGTCATAATGCTTCAAGTTTTCAAAAGCACTTGATGTGTTTAGCATTCTCCTCAGCTCTGAGTAGGAGGGTGGGAGGTACGCCACCACAACCAAAACTTTGTAATCAACGAGGGAAATGGCAGCAACATTTAGTAAAGTCACCTCAATTGACACAAACTTCAAATTGTTTGCAACATACTGACTCCATGCTTCTTCACTTCCCCCACCACATCCCCCTCACCAGCTGAAACCCTGGCAAATCAGCAAAGGATGAGGACACCAAAGAAGTCAACCATGACTTGCACACGCCCACCAACTGCATATCCCACCGCTGCACCATATCACCAACAAAAGGGACCTTATTCATCAGAGAATTCAAATTGACACAGCACAACCTCAGACAGGAGAAATCCATCTACAAAGACTGACTAGCTAGTTTAAAGCACCGCCTATGTGGCCAAACGGGATGCCATGGGTACCAGTCAGAGCTCCACGGCCACCACCACCAGAGCCACGACCGCCCCCAGCACCACCACTACTGCTCCCAGCCACACCCCGGCCGCCGGCCGCACCGCGCACTCCGGCATCACCGCGACCGCCAGCACCAACGCGGCAGACAGCACCCCCTTCCCGCACCAACACCGCCCCAGCCATCAGCATCTCCGCGGTCACCAGCACGCGCACCGCATCTCCCTGGTCACACCCCACGCGCACCGCTCCCAACATCACGACTCACAACCGCGGTTGCCCCAGCGCCACCGCCACCGAATCGATAATCACCAGCCAGTATTCAATCGGAGGAATCCTCCAAAACGACAACAGGCCCATCCCAACCAGCGCCGGGATCAGCCCCCTGTCCCGCAGCAGCTGCCAAGAATTCACTCTTCTCTCAGTTGCCCTCCAAGGCCTTACAAGCACGCCTCCAATTCAACAACTCTCCTCTTTGCCTATAGGTTAGGTCTTTCTGAATGTAAAGACTCCTAAAACTGTCTCAGCTCTTCAGCCTAGGGGCCTGTGAGACCAGGTTGTGCCTGGAATCATCATTGGTCACCTTTGTTCTGAACAGACCTGTAGTGCCAATTTTGACCAAGTCAGTCAGACAATTATTGACACCCAAGACATGGCACACATCATGAAACTTTGCTTCCACCAGCTCAACAGTCTCACACCCAAAATCTCTCAGCATAACTGAGCACTTCCTTTTCTCCCTCTCATTCAAGACATCCGTCCTAAACAGCCCAACTCCAGAGGAACCATCAGTGGCACGGCCTCCCAGACAACCAGTCTGTTTACTTTCAAGAGCAGACTCACAACTGCCACCACTCCTCACACCTGCCATCACACTTCTAACCTGCCCCACCAATGCTCTGACTGCTACCAGCAATTGAGAAAATGACTCCTGAAGATGGTCGACTGACTGTCACCGAACATCTCCGAAGCCTTGACAGTGACATAAGATATACCGTACAGCACCTGACAAATCTGATAGAACAGCATCAATCAATCTCCCCTCAATACCCAAATACATGGTCTCTGAGTGGCATCCCCTCCAACAAACACCACAAAAAAACGGCTGACCTCTCAGCCAGGTAAGGCGAAAGCCACACGCCAAACCAGCGCTCGCTACAGCAGCCCACACGTCAGCAGAGCCACCACGTCAGCAGAGCCACCAGGCACCGCAGCCGACCGCAAAGGCAAGGACAGCAGATGGTTTAGAGATATGGATAGAGGGTACAAAAGTGCAAGGACTTTCAAATATCAGAGCACCTGGGCACAGAATTTCAGTAGCTTAAGGTGAAGATATTTCAGGACAGCAGCTGATAAGACATCAATTGCCAGGAGAACCCGAACTACAACAGCCTGTTGAAAAATGACCACCTGCATGTTACCAGGATAAACCCCAGCTGTAGCAGGGTCAGTAGAATCTCAGCAACAAACACAGAGGCAAAAGCATCTACAACAGATTCCCTCAAGTGAAGAAGACTTGATGCATTCTTCAGACAGTTGAGAAAGTGGGGAAGAAAATAAGTGCTCTTTCCTTTTTTTTTGTAGTTATGTACAAGTGAAAATACTGAAGAGATTCAAGAAATCTATCCATGAGCAGCTGCTCATACTGAGAATGGCAATGAAGTCCATATATAGTTAAGATACTGCCTATTCAGTTTACTGAAAATGACTAAGGTCACAGAAACACAATTGTTAGCTCTTAGTTCCTTGTTTTTTTGTCAAGTCACAAGTCAGAGATTAGAAACACCCATTAGGGCCAACAGACCAAGGAAGTTTTCATCACCACCACCATGCTCAGGCACAAATTGGCAAACCAACAGTTGTACATCGGTTGATGCAAGCCATTGGAGCATGTAATAGTTTCTCATGACATCTTATTTGGAGACTAATGGGATGCTTGCTGAAGATGTGTTAGGATTTTGGAAAGGGAGGTCAACTGAGGATCAGTTCATTGGGTGGATCAGGAACTTGTTGTGGACCTAGTTCTGCTGGACTTCTCTAAGGCGTTTCATGTTGTGTCCCACTCAGTGCTGTTGCAGAAGTCTAGGTGTTTCCACCCAATTACTGTTCTGGATAACTGATTTCCCAACTGCCAGTGCAATGTGAGTTGTTTGTGAAAGGGCAGTTAGTGCCCATAGGACTGCTGCCAGTGGTGTTTCTCACCTTGGTTGCCTCAAGACCACCCCCAAACCCCAGCAAGGCCAAAGTGCAGAACATGACAGGAGGCACAAATGCCACAGCTCACCAGACAGCAAAAGACCAGCAAAATGACAAAGCAAACAAATAAATGGAAATTTGTGCTTCAGGCAACTGATCAAAAAGCAGTTCTGTTAGTCACAAAATAATACATACACATACATATATACACATAAATAT
>SDVV010009976.1:0-16455 GCA_016164225.1 Gammarus roeselii | reverse complement strand
TAAATTGGTAAAGATTGGTAAAATATGAGTCAAGTGTATAGATTTGATGAGGATGCAGGTTAAATCAATGAAGAAATTACCTAACAAAGGTATGGAAACGGGGGACAAATATAGGTTAAGATATGATAGGATGAGTTAGGTTTACGGCCATCATCACAAACCTTCAGTGAAAAATGCTGCAGTGGATCTGGTGAATGGTCGAAAAAGTCAAATATTCTGAATGGGAACGAATCTCATATCAAAGCCTGAATTAATCAATAACTTCAAAGTGTACAACTGCCGACGAACCACAACATTTACAAAAGTATGACTTGCGGAA
Organism: Gammarus roeselii; assembly: GCA_016164225.1. Classification (NCBI taxonomy): domain Eukaryota; kingdom Metazoa; phylum Arthropoda; class Malacostraca; order Amphipoda; family Gammaridae; genus Gammarus; species Gammarus roeselii. The sequence goes on along the minus strand of SDVV010009976.1, from coordinate 16,136 downwards.
ATAAGCATCTCGTGAAGACATACGAGCGGATAACGTAATTGAGATGTACATTCAATTATTGAAGAAATTTTAACACCAACACTACACAAAATCCGTTAGATTAGTTCTCCAAGACGACAATGAATCGGACTAAAATGCAGTGCCGAGAGGTAAAACCTACCAATTTTGAAGCATTACATCCAATTAAGCGTATTTTATACTCAACGTTCCATGAAAAATTAGGCGAATTTATATCTAATACAGATATATTCCTATGATAACCAATCAAAATGTATAACATCATCTTTACAACAGCTAAGTAAGATAATCTACTCTACCCTAAGCAACAACGATTGACTATTATATACGGTGAATCCTACCACACTCAGATGACAAATCCTAGTCCAGTATCCCACGTGATCTGGTTCATGACTAAGATCATTTACTAACATAACAGTCATACAAAAAATATCTGACATTTAACACCGAGTTCATGAGAATAATGTTTTTTTTACTACGATACCATTCAAATCTATGATAAATTCCTAGATCTAACTGATGCTATGCCTCTAGCAGAACAAAAAATCCAAGCCCACTGTGTCATAACAACGAATTCTAAAATGCTTTACTAGGTCACTTCTCAGCAATCTACCACTAATATATAACAAATTTAGTGGTAACACCCTGTCACGTACAATACTTCAGACGTACATCGCATCTGTTTAACCCTTCGTCTTTGTACAAAATCGAGCAAAGTCACATCCTGGATATAATCAAGAATCTAGCCACAGGTACAGTGGTCAAGAATGAGTCTCAGAGAGTGTGTGGCTATAAAAAGCTAAGCTTCTGATCACTAACAATCTAAGTATACCACAACAACGATGAGTAGCTTGTCGCATAACCTCACTAACAAACCCATGGAACTTAAGATCAACATCGACAAGGCCATACATAATTCACGTTGAACATAGATGAACTCCAAAATGACAACCAAAGAGTGTAAATCACCTCTACACTTGGACCCCCCTCCATCCAGTAATTTATCATCTAAGCGTTAAACAACATATTTGCTAGGGATCAATGACGAAAATTCCACAAAGATGCAGAACACACATACACCTCTTAAACATACATTCCTATGATTATCATGGAAAAAAAACCTACAACAACAACATATATAAAATAGCTAAATAAGATGCTCTACTCTGCTATAATTCACATTAAATAGTGTAATACATTATGGTATCCCCCCTAGTAAATCGGTCTATTTATACAAACAGGCATAAACAGAACGAGATTCTTTCCTAGGGAACTCTCTAACTCCTCCTAATTATTGAAGAATGGTCGTACAATAAATATACAATACCCTAACAGCAAGATCAAGTTTGTAACAAATCGTCTGTTCTATATCTATAATAACCACGTCAAATACTGTATCTGGATGAAAGAAAATATATAAAATACTAAAAATTAACAACATGTGACTAAAATGAACCTGAAATAACGTTCTATATTGTAGATACAAACGTAATATATCCTAAATTGTATAAATAACCATCAGATTGCATTGAAGATGAAAATTTAACAGAGAACATACAAAACTGAAAGACCTATTCTAAAGCTCACGAGTTATAACAAAGCAAGAAGATTAATTCTCTAGCATACCCATAACATACATTAAAACCACGATGAATGAGAATGAACTAGCATGTAACCAAACAACAACTAATTTGTATAAGAGACCTAGACATACGAGCGACACAACTGAAATCTATAGTAAATACGGTATGGTACATACAAAATCTGCTGAAATTAGCCTCAACTCAGTCCAAAACAGGGTTAAACTAACATCTCTTTAACTGAAGTAACCACGGCTAAATCGTAACAGAATGTTATATAAACAAATAAAATACCAAAATGATGCAATAACCTACCAATTATGCCTGAAATAGTGTGGAAGATGCAAAATATTGCCTAAAATTCAATATCAGGTTGGTACCGTTCAGGGAGGATCGCACACTAAGGCTGCAAATTGAGTTATAAGACATACCTACCACACTAATTCCAATAACAGTATATATAGTGATAAATGGACATAACAGACAAAACTATCCCAACCCCCCAACGGCTACGAATCCATCAAACAGCCTCCGAATGAGTCATATATACCACAATTTGATAAGAATACCCACATATATGTCCACAGAAAAAAATAGATATAAACAATAAATGATCCATAAATATATAACGATATATACACTCACAACGTAGCAAACGTACCACGGAAACAAATTTATAAGACAAAGAATAGGGAATGGCAAACTCATATAATTTTGCAGGAGCGCATCCAACTTTCTACCTAGGGGGTTTCTCAACCGCACCAACCCCCATCCAGGAAACTTGCTCTAACACTATTCATACCAGAATCGAATAAATATATATATATAACGAGCAACAGTTAGTGACCAATTATACCCCACTACAATCATCTAAAGAGGAAAAAAACCTTTATATAACTACAACATAAATTAAAATACAGTACAAATTAAAATGTTCAAAACATAAACCTTGCCAATGCATTTCCGAGCGCTGTCCGTCCATCCGTCCGTTCATCCGTCCATCCATTCATCCGAATGAGTCAAGGTTGCATGCAATGCCTCGGTGGATTGCGAACACCAGAGGTAGTGCGTAAACGTTCTATTTATGTAACCTATTAACATATAAACTCCTAATAATATATATAACCTATCAACATACCTTATGAATAATTCGAAAGCTGTCCATCCATTCATCAGAATGAGTCACCCGTTAGCCGCCTGTCTGACTCCGCCCGTCCCCCTTCCGCTTTGCCCCCCCTCCCCGTCAGTTAGCTGACTCGTGTACCAAATCAGTTCCGGTACTCTCCTCCCCCGCTTCCCATTCGCTCGCTGACTCCACCCCTCCCCTGCCCACCCAAAAGTTACTCTAGAAAGCGATTCTCGTCACACTTTATACTACTTGTGAGCAGGCCTAATAGGTGGCGGAGTATCCATACCCAACTCGATATCAGACACATCCCATATTTTGTCCCCCCTGCCAAGGACCACTCCGGAACTGCTTGACGATTGCCATCAAGCTTCTCATCCTCAGGCAGACTGCTACATTCCTAATTGGCACACAGTGGATAATATGCCGATGGTAGAGTAACTTGGTTCCTTTTCTCAAATGTGTCGGAGGTTGAGCTCAAATTGAGACCCTCATTGACGTTCAAATAGGTTTCATCATTGTAGGGCACCAAAAAATAGTCAGACAGTCCAAGCTGGAAGTCGCTTCACTCTCTCCATCAGCAGCTGCCTCAGTAGAAGTTACGCTGAAATCCATCGCACGTTCCTCCAAAGAGACCAAGGTGTTCGTTGTTGAAGAGTCCGCCAAGCTGTCGGTCTCCACATCAAACTCCAGAAACTCAGAGGATGTGTTATATCCTGTATCAACAGCAGGCTGCTCTCCCTTGAAGAGCGGGTGGTTCCGCATATACTCAGGGGGCTCAGTCCAAGGTATTAGCTGGGTATGATGAGCTCGGTGCCACGTGTCACCAGCAGCCGACCTGATGGTGTAAGTGACACAGTTTTCATAGATGGCAGCCACTCGATAGGTTCTTACATACTTGGGCTCAAACTTGGCTTGAGTGGTTCTTCCCACTCTAGTTACTTTTTTTTATGACTTGTTTTCCCAAGAGAAAGACGCGAATTTGGGGTGGCCCAGCTTCCACAAACTTCGCTGCTTGCCAGTCAGTAAAGGCATGTCCACTACCACATGTTCCTTATTCAACAGATATCCGGTGGGTGAAGTACTCAACTCCCGATCCCTGGTGTTGCCATAAACTAACACGGCACGAGGGAGGCTAGCAACCTAGGTACCCGATGGTGAAAAATTCCGAAGAAACTCTCCAGGGGTGCGGTTGACCCTCTCTACGCAATCATTGCTTGAGGGTTTATAAGGCGGCAAAAGTCTCGAACCTGGACTCTGGGCCGTTGTCACTTGGAATCTTTGCAGGGATTCGTGGTAGAAAGGGTGGCATTTGTCGTTCAAATGCTGCCACCACCGCTAAGGCAGTCTTGTCTTTTATCGGCACCAGAAAAATCCACTTTGAGTTATGATCTGCTGAGACACAACAACCCACATACCCTGAATCTGTTTTGGGGAACAGCACCAAGTCTATGGCGACAAGCTCAAAAGAGTAATCAGTGAAGATCTTCAACATATGTGGTGCAAAAACTTGACGTGACCACTTCATGCATTGACACTGCTCACAAGAGGCACACACATCACTTGATATAGCGTACAAGTCAGGGCTCCAGACATGCTGTAGGAGAAGATAGACAAGCTTGTCTTTCTCAAGATGAGCCATGCTCCAGTGCAGCTCCAATGCCAAGCCCACCATCATATCTTGAGGCACCACAGCAACCGGGTTATGTTTCCCATATAACAGCACATCACCATTGGAGAAAAGGTCCCTCCCAGCCTGTATGAAAGAAGACAACTTCATAGGCCAATTTGCCCGAGGCACCGCACTCTCCAACATGATCTTGAGCATTGGCACACATGCATCCATCCGCTGTCTGGCCAGAACCGAGCCCCACTTAAGCATTGAAGACAGCCTCACCTCTCTCTGTAAGGGAGGCTTTGCAGTGAACAACTAAGCTCTATTATTAGCTTCTTCTGTTTCACGAGATGGTAAGTTGACCATAATCATTTGAAGGAGTTTTACAGTCTTCTCCCCCCACAATGGCTGCACGCACATCCGAGAATCTCCATTAATGGTCAACCCATGGGCTGTCATATTGTCAATGCCCAAAAGGAAACAGTGAGGTATGAGGTTATCTTCTATAATGGCAAAAATATGGATAAGCGAGATCATACCAGTTGAAAGTACAAGCTTCAAATCAACGGTACCCTGCGTACATGACAAGTTGTCACTAAAACCCTCAATCTGCACATGGTGACTAATAAACCTAGGTGCCAAGACGGAATTGGGCGTGCTGGAAAATGCTTTTCAGTATGAAGCTGACTTCCGCCCCAGTATCCAAGATTCCTCAAAACGAGTAGCCAGCAAGCTCCACATTGATCCGAGGGTGCACGGAGTGTCCACAACTTTGGCAGTCCAGAATCACCTCACCAGCTGCACATTCATCAGCCAGCACCACTCCTAACAGCTCAGGAGCAGCCTGACATAATGGTACAGTCAGAGTAAAGACTGCCTTGGCACTCTGGGGATCATAGCTTCCCAGCTCCTTCAAGGGGTTGAAATGTATCCCTCTAAGACACTGCAAATGCACCACAGGAGAAGGGTCCACTACTCGATCATCCGATAAATCACGAGCTCCAAACTCCAGAAATGAACGTAAACCTTAATCTTGAAGACGAACTAGCAGCTAATAAGACTTCTAAACAAGGAAGCTGGTCCTAGTGTCTTATCAAGCGTATCTGTTCGTGTTGTTTTTTATCAATATTACAAAAGCCATAGCGGGCAGGGAACTTCAACACTTCATCAATAAACTGCTCACGTAGCTCCTTATGTGACACTAACGGGGCTTCCTCCAACCCGCTGACTTATGCTCGCTGCAGGTTCACAAAAAGGGAATTCCCTTCTCCGGGAAATACGTCTCTATCCAAAACAAGACCCACGAGGAGACAGGAAACAGAACCTTGATCCTGATGAGCCAGGGCAGGTTTCTTAATGCGTTACAAACTGTCAGATGCTAGGTTGGTCTTCACAAGAATGAACTCGATGGTGAAATTGAAATCGACCGTGTCTGTCAGAGTCCTTGCAAGCCGACTGTCAACAAGTCTCATGTTGTTCAAGTAGGCCAGAGGTTGATGATCAGTCTTCAACACAAATTCCACGTTATATAGGAAGGACCTGAAAGTCTTTACGCCCCATCGAAAGGCAGCTAGTTCACGTTCGATGGTTGAGTAGTTCCTCTGTGATGCGTTGAATGTCATGGAAGCATAAGCAATAATGCGATGCTTTAATTCTGGCACTGCCCCAAGCATGTTCCCGCGCCAACCTTCGATGCATCAACATAAAATTCCATCTTTGACGAACTCTCGTCATAGATTGGGTGGGAAAGCCAATTCAATATCCCCCCTCATTAGGTGTTTTAGATGGTCAGAAGCTTGCCGTCGTTTAGGTGTCCAATCAATTTTAGCATTTTTTCGACCACCCGTTATTTCTGACAGTGGTTTCTGGATGGATGAAACATCCTTCTAGAAGTTTCTCTGTAAGTTGACCAGCCCGAGAAACTTTCTCATCTCTGTAACAGTCTGAGAATAGGGAAAAGCATCAACCTTATTGATGTAGACCTGCTGTTTATTCATTCCAGAACCACTGATGGTGTGGCCCAGGAAATCCACAGATCCCTTGAACCACTGGCATTTACTTGGTTTGATCTTAATTCCATGCCTGCTCAAGGTCTTTAAGACACGCTGAACCAATTCAAGATGTTTGTCAAATGAATCTTCCATTATATGGATATTATCGATATATACGATGACCTTCTTCCGCGGAAACTCCCTTAGTTCAGCCTGGATTTCCCGTTGAAACGCAGCTGGGGTTTCCTCAGACCAAAACCTAATCTTTTAAATTGGTAATGTTAACGGGTCGGGGTAAAAGCGGTGTATTCACAACTAGACTCTTTAAGTTGGACCTGGTAATAACCCCGCACCAAATCCAAATTAGTAAATAGCTTGGTGCCGGACGGTCCATACACAGAGTTAGCCAAACTAGGGATAGGGGACCTATCTGGTTTGGTTCACTCATTTAGTTTACGGTAGTTCACACAAAGACGCACACTACCGTCCTTCTTCTGGATATGTACAACTGGGGATGACTACGATGAGACACTTGGCTTTATGATGTCCGGTGCACCGAGTTCTCGGCATTGACGCTCGATTTCCTCATTAACTGGCCCTGGAAACCACCTCGGCCGCTGTTATACTGGAGTATCGTCATACAAATTGATACGGTGAGCGGTAATTGCCGCACAGCAAAAATCGTGATCTCCAGAACTTAACACTGTCTAACACTACTGGAGCATCGTCCATACGATCTCCCGCTGCGATACAGTTAGCTGATCCAGGGGTATCTCCTACTTGATCCGATCTTTTATCTACGTTTCGTCTTCAGGCTTCTCACTATCTATCTCCAGAACAGAGGACATGACTCCAATGATATCACCCCTACGCACTCGAACAGGACTTCCATTTGCCGCTGATGCTAAAATAGACATGTTCGATGAGCTGACAACACCAGTCACTGTCTGGACCTTCTTCAACTTTGCACACGAACCTCTTTCATAAAGTAACGTGCTACCACCAAACTCAACGACTCTTGTGGTCACCTCAGGACACAATAAAGTCACCGGGATCTTTCTCTGGACATCTCCTTACGCCTGCACAGGTTCAGCAGCAATACAGCTCACCTTAGCAAATGGAAAATCCTGCACTTTGCCATCCTTATCAAGGTGCCAAGTATACCTGGTTCCAGTCGGAAACCGACGAGGGACGAGCTATACAAAGGTATAAAATCCATGCCAAGAATCAAGTATACCTGTTTCCAGTCGGAAACCGACGAGGGACGAGCTATACAAAGGTATAAAATCAATGTTAAGAATCAATTTACTGGTCATGTGAACACTGTTAGGAACAATAAAAATGGGGTCTTCCCCAATGTTACCTGACGAATTGCCACCTCAACTTCAATCACGCCAACGGACGCAAGGGCAGATGTCTCTCCAATTGCTTTCAAGTGGTACCTGAGAGACGCATCAGTTAAACAGGCCCACTCTTGCAACAGCAGTGACTCGTGTATGAGGCTACGTTGAGCACCAGAATCAAACAATCCAGGCACTGTTATCTTATCCTCCAGGGTGATGTCAACATGCATCAAGGGAACAGCAGGCACTCCCACAAGACTCCACCCGTCACAGGCAGAGCCAGACTCACTTGAACCAGTAGATGAAACCGGAGCAGTTACACGATTCTCTGATGGAGCCCCTCCAGCACCAGAGCTCAACATTTTGACGACTGCATGTGGCAATCTCTCGTCAGGTGCGGTCCAGAACAGGAAGCGCATCGCGGGGTAGCTCCCCTGTAATCTGAGGAGTATATAGAACAGTTTGGTAAATGGATATTCCGTACTTCCACATGAAACACAAGCTCCCATTCTTCTCAACATTGATCAATGGATTGTCCACGTCCGTCACAAAATTCCCAAGTCATCGATCAATGCCAAGCTCCTCCATATTGTGAATTGGTCACTAACTTGCCATGAGTTGCTATAGGAGCTTTAGGAGTCTCTAACATCTGACACTTCAATTTGTCCCACCGCGATTGTCACTCCTCATCAGAGCCTTCAAAAAAGTGATCTTTCTCCTCTTCTTAACTTGCTGCATGCAACTCCAACGATTTCTCCCCAAGTAACTCTTTTGCCCAAGTGAAGCATCACCTTCATGTCCACTCGTTTTTCAATGCATTTACAAAACCAAGTAGGAGTGCCCACCAAAATTTTACGTTTCATCGGCCTAACACAATTTCTGTCATCATTTGGTAAAGCTCTGCTGGCCACCTCCTTCAATCTCATGCAGTAAAGCTTTAAAGATTCACCCTCTCACATCGACACTTTCTTGAACTCCGCCTTATACTGAGAAAGGCGTCCCATGCTCTGAGCATTATACCACTGCAGCAGTACCGGTTTTATATCTCGATACTTTCGTTGTAGTCCACCCAGTGCATCATAAGCTTGCCGAACTTCCCCGTCAATGAAACGAGCCAGTTCCTGAGTACATTCCCTCTGAGTTCCATCATATTTTGCTCGGAAGTATCGCTCATACCCCTCTAGAAATGTTTTCAAAGACCGCTTCTCGTCCATCTCAAACTTCTCAGGTAGGACAACGTCCTTAGGGTAAAATCTCCGCGTGAAGAGTGACGGACGCGGCAACTCGAATCACTGGACTCTTGATCAGAATCATCTTCGCTAATATCTGATATTTATATGGTTTCAACGGTACCGAGAAAATCATTCTTCTCCATGTATCTCACAGATTTCCTTAACCAGCTCCATCCGAAAAATACAACGGGGTCTCGCAGTTCTCCCTGAAAACTACCCGACAGGAGCTCCCGGTTAAGTCACCAGACGATGAGTAAGGGCGGTTCCCTAAAAGCATACAACGGCGCGAGTTTCCATCATGCAAGTGCCCCCCCCCCCCGTCCCCCCAAAAAGGTCTTTAACGTTAAATGTGTGACCTAAAAACTCCGACTCGAGTCTGCCAGGACATGAGGAGCTACTCTCTCAATCCCTGCTCTTGAGTATTCTGTCAATGGCCTTAGCCCATCTAGCATAAGAGTAGACTTTCATATCAACATCACCAAGATGAACCTCAAAAAATCGAGGGCTCTGTGAGTAAAGAAGCCCAAAGGTGCAATGATGCAGCGGACGCTTGGGTTTCGCGAGTCTCCCTATGGGACATCCAAACTGGGAAGACAATTCTGACGGTGTGGTCAAGTAACACCAGGGCCATCTCAGAGCTTATAGTTTTCATTATGTTTTCCGCAAGGAAGTTAGATCTAACTTTGGTTTGCTTCAACTCTTAAAAGAGGGCTTGCATCTGGATGAGCCACCCCAGCATACCAGATTCATCAGTTACAATACCACCACCACTGGCAGCATGAGACCCAACATCACGCGGTCTGACTGACTGGGAGTTAAGTCCTTCTATGGATGATCGGGCCACTGCTTCCAAGAGAACAGACTCTAGGCTCACCCGCACCTCTCCACAGATAACATGGGGCTTGGCCTTACGTGAACTGGCAGATTTCAGGCCAATGCAACTGTTTGATAAGCCTGTGGCCACCCCCAGACCACCACACCTCAGACTGGCTCATGCAATCTCACCGGATCCACGATCGTCGGAAACCCTTGCAGCTTCTCTTCTACTAGACGTCATTCAAGGCAGAAAAACTTGATCGATGCTTGAAAAAGTAATGGTTGATTGCAGAGATGCCACAATGTATCATATGATTTGGCAAGTTTTTAATATTATTCCACCCAGCCAATCGGTTCCCGTTCGGGCGCCACTGAAGCAGTGACGCTACTCTTCTGGGTTCCCTAGCTAACAGTTCTAGGTCTGGCCCACCTCAGAAATTTAAAAATTCAGGGACCATTGCAGAGGGTGGAATTGAAAAAGCAGAGAAGTTAAATGATTGATTGATAAAATGGGGCAACATCAGCTTCAACAGCTTCAACTATTGAGCTCGGATATATTTGGTCAAACAATCGCACTGCCAATTTAAAACAACCTAATAAAATGGGGAGCTGGGGTGACAGAATGGTTCTCAACAAACCAGCTGCTCACTGCAAACCAGAAAAAATAAAAACACAGAAATTAGATTTCGCTCTGAACAAGTATTACAAATTCTCCCAGACGATATCTGCAGCAGCAAGGTCCACTAACCCTCACAACAGGTTGTAACATTTCCTCCACAGCCAGAATAGGCAGGACAAACCGTACCCTTAAATAATATATGGCTAACAGTTAATCAAGGTATAAAGTTGACTCATATTTCATAAAATATTTGTGGGTGATACCCCAATAAAAAATTCAAAAAGATGTATAAATTATAAACGAACTCATCAAACAATGAATATTCTATAGTAAAAATGCATTCCTCTACCTATGACAATACGCAAGAAAACATGTTTCTCACTCAAGTAACATCACAGCAAAACTTTAAAAATGTAAAACTCACAGTTTAGCACTATTATGAGTAAAAAATCATGAAGATAAAACGTCTTTTTAAACATCATTATAAGTAAACCAATGTAACAGGGAAACAAGAAATAAATATTTCAAGATCAGGACAACAATTGAGGACGGCATTCAAGTTGGCACACTGCAGAAAGGTGAAGCTACTACCATCGCAAGCATGAAGGCAAAGCACATTTCAATATTAAAACATCACGAAAAACACACACTGTGGTACTTAAGGAAAATCCAATACATTTCAAAACACTGGTGAAAACTAAGCACAATGCGACCTGTCAGGTCACTGCCATAGACAACCTCTGATCCAGCACTCCCCCAAGCATCCATCACACCTATGATCAATTTCACAACCGAGCTCTGTATTTGCCATCAATCAAGACCAATCGAAGGTGTTACACAGTACAGACATACACACTAGCATAATTAATCATACACAGCATCTACACAATAACTGTTAAAACATACAAAACAGACAAAGAAATGAATTTTATGCACCAAAGAGATGCATACTTCACTCAAATAAAAATGCTTAAAACCAGTATGTTAAAAAAAAAACATGAAACACATACAACATCAACCACACAGCAAAAATCTAACAAGCATGACCTGCCGACAAACTCTTGCAGGCAATCAATCTCATACACTGGCATACCCAATAAGGCATGACCCACACCTCACAATTTCCTTCACCTGGTCCCAAATTCCAGGTAAGTGGCAGGACCAGAGTCAGGCCGTGTTCCCGGGCTACACTCTAGGGAAATGATATAACATGAAAACACAGACCAACAAGTGAGTAACTCTAAAACTTATTGCAGAGTACCTGTAATCCACACATCTCTACACATTCAATAACTAAAAATGCATATACAACAACTAAAATATAGTAAAACACCCAACTAATGAGTAACACACACAAAAAAAATTCACCTCCACTCAACAGTCCATTAACTTCAATGCAATTACCTTCTCCTGGATGTTCCCAGTCCCCAACAGGATACAGGTGCGCCGTGAACCTGTACACTGGCACAAAGTAGCGCTGGAGAGCAAGCTGGAATCGAAGCAGCCCATACAGTACCGATACACGTGACAGAAATTGCTGTGCTGACTAGGAGAACAACAAGCATAAGCAAAGCAAAACAATTTGAATACACGCAAGCAGGTTAACCATCGCAAGCCGGACAAATCCTATTTGCTATTAATAAAAGACACGAGTAAAGAAGTTCAGTAAAATTTTGATTAAACTCAGAAATTCTCCCAGTAGCACCAGTCAAAATGAGTGAGATTGGGATTAACGCGCTTACAATTAAAACGTGATAACAGCAAAACACTTGACAATAACTATAAAGCTAAGTAATTTGCAAAAACATACACAATAGCAGAGAGAAAACTCGCAAAGAAGAGGTAAAAATGGAAAAGAAAAAAACTCATATTACTCACCAAGAGTGAAAATTTTAAAAGTTCGGCCATATCCTGGGCGATATGGCCGATAGTGTGGCGCAGGCAAATCAGAAATACATGCAGGCAGGCAGGTGGGCCCCTCTACCACTGGCTGGATGGGAGATCTCATAAACTGTCACTGCTATACTTTAACTGGGACAAGCATGAATAATTTACAAGAACAAATGGGAGAGAAATAAAAACATTAAACAAACATAAACAACACTGGGATCAATAGTTGAAGCATTTTGGATATTAGGAAGCAAGTTGATAAGTAACAAGCACAACGTACAAAAATACGAAGCAGGAAGCAGAGGAGGCTGACTCATAATGAGAGATGTCCAGAGACATAAAAATGGGATCTCTGTGACAACAGGCCATCAAAAAAAGAATGAATGAAAAATACGCCACACTACAACAGAATTACACGTTTAACATCGTTAGTGAAAATGTTATCTACTAAAGTTGCGGATCCAGAAGCTGTACACGTTGTTTCAGTAATTAATGGGTACAAGCCACGAGAAATGAAATCATTTCAATAGTCAGCAAGTGAGTTTGATCTATAATACTGAAGCAGGTTTACGTTGAAATCACCCGTAGTATACACTTTATCAAGGGCTATGTCAATGCCACCGAAAATGTCATTCATCTCCAGCGAGAAACGTTCTACTATACCGATTGTTTTAATTCCGTTATCACAATAAATGTCAACAAAAAGGGTCTCAATTCCTGTCCTGATGAAAGAAAGTTCAGGACTCGGTACAACAGTTAGCATGTCATTTATTAAAAAAAACGTTTATCCTATTACTCATATTGTTGTTCGTATGCAAATTGTAACCTGATATATTACATAAGTCAATTTGGCTTCACGCCACCACAGTAGGTGACAAATGGTCTGTTATATTGATTTGGATGCTAAGGAATTTCTCTTTCAAACTTGCAACATTAATGCTATGCAGGTAAAACTGTTTCTTTATGAAATTGAATGGCAAGGGAGCTCACTACCAGGAATTATTTGGCTCTCCGCAGTATTCATTCTCACTAGTAAATCTGGGTCGATTTCGTAGAGAACATTGTCGGAATAATTTTCAAATTCGTGCATAGCACGATCTAAGAAATCAATATTGTTCACTTATTCCTCCATTTAGAGTTTTGAGCTGTTGGTAGAGGAGTTCGGGCGTTCTTTGTTTATTTACAAATATGTTGCATCTAATTTTTGTTACAATCATATGATGACACGAGAAAATTACAATGTTGTAGAACACGCACCAATTTACAATATTTGATGAAATATATTTCCTACACAATGTCACTTAGCATATCACAAATTTCGCAATGAAAAAGTATTTATTTCACCAATGCTTGGGTTGTCAGAACATGATACTTAATAATTCGAAACTTCATTTTTCCTCTACATTTCAAATATTTACACCGTGAGGGGGATAGTGTTATCATAACGAATGTGTAATTTAAAGTATTTGCAATGTTCTGTAGCGATATAAAATGTCAGAAGGCCAAGCACATATGATGAACATTGGCACAAGCAAGTGTGTTTGTCCCGATATACGTTTCCCCCATTTTATGTGTCAATCGCACATCCAGAAAAATACTTTTCTACTTGCCATCCGTTATTCACTTCCAATGGGAATTTCTTGGACAGTTTCTACATGAGACGTTTTTCCCTCTTCCAAAACTGCACAACATAGCTACACTAATAAAAAAAAACATGTGAAACAATATATAATTTTAAATAATTGTCCGGCTGAATTTCAGTTGTTAGAAAAAACGAAATTTATAGTTGTTCAAGCGGAAACTGTCAGGTGTAATACACTACCAGATAATCACTTATACTCTGTAATTTCAACGGATTTCTAAATATACATTCCGACAAAATGTAGGAATATCTGTTCTCATTCCAAAGTTTTTCCATGCTCAAATTACACCGGACTTATTTTATTTCTTCTGTTGTCTAGCTAAATAGAACATCGACCATTGTCCGTCGTTTTACCACCTATGATATTTTGATGTAAATATCGTCAATGACATCAGCTAATCGATCTCAAAAGAGAAACTGAAAGAAGCTATTACCATTTCGAATGGTAATAGCTCATTCCGATTATTATGTATTTTAATCACTACAAGTATCCAGTTAAAAATAGTGTCAAGATTCGGTGAAATGACGTATAGCGAGATACTTGCATGTAGAAAACATTCAATAGGAATCAAATTAACCATCAATAAATGCGCTAGTCCACATTTGGACGCATGTTCAGTGGGCTTTGTCCGGTGGCATATGAGAAAAAAATTATATTTATAAATGCCTTCATGGGTTTACAAGTGTTTACAAGTGTAAGAAGACAACAACAGTCCCTTTGGCACAAACTGGGCTGCCTCTTGATAGTAAGAAGATTAGTTCTGAAGTAGAACGTCTATATATAAGAGAACATCATGTGTCAGTGGATTTTCTGCTTTAGTAGATCAAAACCGGAAAGTTTGTTGAAGGAAATAACTTTTAACGATGGTACTCGAAACAACTCAAATCAGCACCAGAAAAGAAAACCACCAACCTGTGATATTGATCTGAGATTGTCACAGTTTCATTCCTCGTTGACCCGCCGTGGTCAAGTTGTAAGTGAATCTGACAGCAGTGCTAGCTTTTGGGGCTTCATGTCGTTAGTTCGAGCCTCTGCAAGGAATAGGCCGTCTTGTACCAGCCTAGATTGAACACCCTCCAAATAATCGGGAAACTGCTGTATATTTATAAATACGTGTCTCTACAATTTCACAATAACCTAATTACATCATATTATGAAAATATCTTATCGAATATACCCTGTTTTGAAGGTAAGCTAGTATCCTTATTATATAAGGTTCATTATTATATAATACTGCCGTAAACCCACTCTATCTCGTAGATAACACTGCGAGTGCGTTCATGAGGCGCTGTCGAGATTGTATTGAGGTGCCACCAAAATTCGAAAATTTAGATACATAAAAATAGCCAAGGTGCCACCGGATTTGTTGATAGAGATAGTTGAAAATAACTAGTTTGTCGGCGATAATACACGGGTATTTAATTTTTCACTTTGACTGGGGAGTGCGGGCTGGTTATTGTGCTGGATTGATATTAGGCAAATTACTTTTCATCTTCGAAATATTTTGATAACGAGATCAGTTCCAATTACCTAAGTGAAATTGAAGTTACTTTTGATTAGGATATTTACATGGAGACTTAGCATTTGTTATGTTCGCTTTTTTTGCCATTGAAGCACAAGCGTCCGCGATTTTTTCTATTTTACATATTGAACTTAGTAACACATTCTGAAAATGAGAAGAAAAAAGTTCAAGAAAAAATCGCTTGTTGTTGGTCTAATCCAAGTCCTCGTTTTCTGAAGCGTTTCGCTTATGTTCTTGATGTTCAACTGCGCCATCCACCCTTCAAAATCATTTTGCCTTATACAGAACTCATTTTGGGTTTAAAGGGCCACACAGGGTAAAATAACGTACTAATAATCATCGCATATTCTGTGTTGACCGACTGATCCGTTCAGCAGCGGGCGGGAACTCGTTTGCATAAATTTTTTTCGTCCCCTTTTTGGACGGGAGCTTTAGCAACTTCGTGGTGAACGTGAGACCGTTAACGGGGAACAAAGGAACACAAGGCAAAACGCCTTTGATAAACGCAAACAACATTTTACGACGTCATAATTCTCTGACATGGTTGCTGTGGGTGGTGGTGCCCTGATGCCGCCAGGCAGGCAGGCAGGCAGGCAGGCAGGCAGGCAGACAGGCAGGCAGGCAGGCAGGCAGGCAGGCAGGCAGGCAGGCAGGCAGGCAGGCAGGCAGGCAGGCAGGCAGGCAGGCAGGCAGGCAGGCAGGCAGGCAGGCAGGCAGGCAGGCAGGCAGGCAGGCAGGCAG
>SDVV010009975.1:0-16455 GCA_016164225.1 Gammarus roeselii | reverse complement strand
CAGCTCATTACACTCTTCAGTGCACCCAACACTTTACATCCCTCCTTCACTCGCGCCTTCACTTCAGTTTCCACTAGTTCAGTTTTCTCCACATGGGAGCTCAGATACTGAAACACTGAACTTCCTCCAAGAGCTCTCCATTTATGGTGACACTAATTTTGCTCGCATCGACAGTCCTCGAGCATCTCATTACTTTACTCTTTCCCACGTTCACTCGAAGCTTCCTCCTCTCACACACTCTACCAAACTCAGACACTAGCCTACATAGCTTCTCCTCCGAATCCGCAACCAGGGCCGTATCATCAGCAAATAGCAACTGGCTCAACTGCCAACTCCGCCCATTCGCTTCCAAGAGTTCCAAGCCACGACCAGCAGGCACCATTCGTAATGTCTCTAATATTCTTGATAACACTTTCCCATGCAACTGACCAATAAAATATAACAAACTGATATTTATCGATTTGCAGCATTTTTTTATACCTCTTTAGCCCTCATACAGTGGAGCAGTAACTGTAAGCACTGCGCCACTCAATCGGTACTACGCCAGACCCAAAACACGGGTTCATAGCCTCTCCAGTCATCCACACCAAGGTCTTTCCCTGTTTCAGCTTTTCTACCGCCTCGTAGACTTCTTCCTTATAAATGTCTGTAACAAGACCCTCCACCAACACAGACATCCTTGCAGCACCACCCACAGCAACAATGTCAGCCTCTCTGACATCAACATTCAGCAACTCATCAAAATGCTCGGCCCGCCTCTTCCTTACATCACCACTTCACAACAACAACGGCCGTTCTCCTTTTTCACCACCTCATCCTTTCTGGTCCACTTTTTGACCCTCTTCACCTCTTTCCAGAGCATTTTCTGTTCTTAAAATTCTGGTTCAACTGTCCGCTCCACCAAGCATCAGCGTCTCTCTTTGCTCTCCTCACCACACGCTTCACCTCTTCTCTCTTTTCGTTATAGTTTTCATAGGCCACCACCGACTTAGCTTGTAACTACTCCTCATAGGCTCTTCTCTTCTGTGCCACAAGTTGGACCTAGAAACGCTTCACCGTTCGCAATCTTTCCTTCTGCCCCCGCAACTGCACTTCACACATTTTTAGCACAGCTCAACAATGCATCTCTGAATGTCTCCCATTCGTCGTCAACATTTGTCAAGGCCTGCCTTTTCATGCTGTCATATTCCTCCCTCAACGCCTGCTGGAACTCTTCCGCTCGGTTTTCCACCTTCAATTCACTCATTTTCACTACCTCTCTTCTTCCTTCTACTTTTTTGTTCCCCTTTAACCTCTGCTTCTCTCTCAATCTTCCTTCCACCAGTAGATGGTCAGATATTTCTCCACCATCCCCTTACAACACACACACACACCCTACAGCCTCCCCACCACTTCTCGAAATTAGTACAAAATCCATCAGCGCGCATGACATGCACCATCATAATTGTTGGGCCCTCCCCTACCCACACTCCGTTTCGCAACAAAACGTCAAGGGCGGGAAAGTCATGAATTTACAACCTTTCTTCATTTACGCCTATCCATTGCACACTCTTGCTACATCCACTTTGATGTCTCTCCTAATTAACGTCTGGTTCGGTGTCAGAAGGACATTGACTCCAGTGCACTAGAAAGCTTTGACACTCTAATCTTATCTAATTAACGTCTGCTTTTCATCATTCATCCCCCCAAACTCCAGTAAACCTCTAGGCCCAGGTCCACTCACCTCTGCTTCTATCACCCTTTCCCACTATCTCTCATAATCCATCGTCACCATGAGTCGGAACTACATCAGAATACGCGAATTTACTCTGTCCTCCAACTTCCTCAACATTCCCGTTCTGACATGAACTTTTCATAACATTTTAATGACTAACTGTAATTCATTACCTCCAATGACCATTTATAACTCATAACCTCATAGACACTGAAGAAATGCTTACTAAGAGTTAATAAACTTGAAACAGAATAGCTATTGCTAAACCTAAGAAAAAACAGCTTTAACCCTTGTTATCAACAAACTAAATAAGCAGGTTAGACTGCATGACGGATACTGCAAAAAAAATCCCTCCAGTTTACCTCTAATCACAAAAAGAGAGCACTCAATACCCAACCCAGATATATCCATCGTCCCTTCAGTCTTTATTCAATATGATGCTCCTCTCCCTCACCTCAAGTTGTGGAATTGGTCCCACAATATTCTCTTGTGACGCGGCGGTGTGGGGATGATCCTCGCTTTCAGAGGAAGCCTGACATGCGACACACGAGGCTCCGTCTCCCCTTCCTCGGGGGGCGACTCAACCGTCACCGAGATATGCCCACGAGCGATGCCCTCGAAGTACTCTGCGGAATTCTTGACCCATACGTACACAGCCATCCACCCGCTCCAGGGCCAGAGGACGTCGCTGTGCGTGAAGCCCACGTTTAGGTACTCTCCGTTCTGGGGCGTGTACGGGTGCCAGACGGGACCGTCGATGATGCGGCCGCTGACGCCCATGCCATTGAGAACAGTCACGTTGATGATGGTGGGGGCTCCGGAGTAGTAGATGGGCTGAGTGCAGTACGGCCACATGTACTGGCACTCCGTCAGGTCGATGTAGCTGGGACTCAGAGACGCTTGAGGTTTGTATTTGGCCAGAACCTGGTAAGCACGTACGAGATCCAGCTTCCCGTGCCCCTGCTCGAACATATTCACGCCAGGAAGCCGCCTGGCGGAGGCCATGAGAGCCTGTTTCATCGAAGCGGGGTTGATGAGATTTCCTCGTTGTAGGACGCCACTCGCCAGGAGCGCCACGGCTCCTGCCACGACAGGAGAGGCCACTGAAGTGCCGCTCAGCTGGCGGCACCGCCCATCACTGTTGCTGCCGTACACGCTGGACCCGTAAGTCACGAGGTCAGGCTTCACTCTGCCGTAACCTTGGGGCAACTCCCAAGTAGTCATTCCGCGAGAGGAAAACCGAGCGATCTGATCCTCGAAATTGATACCACCAACTCCAATTACATCCATCTGATCAGCCGGGTTGTTGAGGGTACCATACAGAGGCCCATCATTTCCAATGGCTGATACCATTATGACTTTGTTGGCAGTGAGCTCCCAAACTTTATCCACAAATGGATGATCCATGAAGTCAGGTCCGCCGATGCTCAAGTTGAGTACATGCACCTTCTTGAGGATGGCGTAGTTGAACGCGTCCAAGAACCAGGACGTGTAGGACACCTGCGTGTTGGTGAACACCCTGTAAATGTGCAACTCAGCATCAGGAGCCAAGCCCAGACACATGCGGTGTGTGGAAGCGACCACCCCCGCAACAAAAGTTCCGTGCCCTAGCCCATCATCCAGGGTCCTCTCGTTGGTCCAGTTTGTTCTTTCACGAATTCTCTTGAAATGCGGGTGGCTCTTGCTCAGGCCGGTGTCAAAGATGGCCACCTTGACCCCAGCCCCGGTGATATCCCTCTGCCAGAGCACCTCGGCCTGCAGGATCGAGGTGATCTGCCGGGGCACAGCGCGCAGAAGCCGGCGGCTGCTGTGACGACCCGTCGACTGCCAGAACGCGGTGCCCAAGGTTAGGGACGACCGGTGGAACGGACGGGATCCTGGCCAGACCTCCTCGGCCCTGACAGGGACATCCTGCACTGTGGCGTCACTAATCACCGGAGCTGAGTTCACTGGAGCATCCATGCTACTGTCAGGAGAGAGGTGATGGACTGAGTCTTCTCCGGTATTGGTGTCATATCGGTTGAAAGAATCAGCACCTTCATGGTCAATATCGAAAGAAGAGGTCTCAAAATTTGGCTTATTTTCTTCCATAAGAGGATTCTTCAGCAGTTCATTGAAATCGTACTCACTTTCATAGTCGGAATTGGTAAGTGAATCATCTATCTTGATGACTGTATTAACAATTGGTGGCAAATCGTCTTGCTCCACACCCAGAATTGGGGAAAAGAACTCACCATCTCTGCTATCGTACATTGAAGCATATTCCAGGCCATAAAGACGACCATCAGATTCTCCCTTCTTCCTCCAAATATCAGTATCATTCGACAGGTTCAACTTTCCATCCCCATCTCCTTCAATCTTCACGTCACCGTCATACTGCCCGTCATTCATTGTCGCCACATGGAGCTCGGGTAGCTCTTTTCTCCCCTCCTCCCCCCTTACTCCTTCTGGTATCTGTCTCTTTGGAACAGGCGTCACAGGACGGGGAAATCCGCCACCTTCACCGGCACCGCCACCACGGGGAGCGTCATCCTGGTCAGTGTCTGTCTCGTTGACATATGTGAGATGTCGCACCACCATGCGCTGGGGAGTCACCCTCTTCACGGCGGGGTGATCCTTTAGAGAGTCCAGGCCAGGGGTTGCGTGATGGTCTTCTTCCAGCTGCAATTTAGAAATTTAGAATTGTTACAAAAGTATGTAGCTAGTTAGTTTGATTTATAATTGTTGTAGGCCTCCAATGTTACACTCAATTTAATCAATAGATATTCATTGTACATTTTTTATGAATCGTCAATCAACATAGTTGCTCTCTTCCTGGAGTGTCATTTGTGCTAGTCGTTTATTAGAGACAGGTGCCCTAATAGCTATCCTGTAACGACCGAGTCCATGTGTTTATTCTCTCAAGAATGACGAAACTACTAGCTGGGAAAAAAAGTATTTAGGGGTTATTTCAGCAAGTTGTTGTTGCTTAGCCCTAGTTCCCTCTACGGTGGAGAGGTCACGGACGCGCACCGGCAGAAAATCCTGATACACACAGACATGAGCATGCCGGGAAAGTTACGCCAGTGCAGGCCACTTCAGGAACCGTCTCCAGTCGGTGAAAAGGGCGAGATAGCGTCAAGGTGCATCCTCCGCTATCCAAGGTCCTGTGGTGGGTGCCGCCCAGGTGTGTGATGTGGCCTGGAAGTGGAGACCTGTATTCCAGCACTGTTCTGCCCTGTCAACAACCCAGAAATTAACCCAGAAGACAACCAGGGTCTGGGTGGCTATTTCTAAGGCGTAAAGCCTGTAGGGGTGCTGCGGCACACCCGAGAGGTGCCCAAGGGTGGAAAAGCCAGTAGGGTGCCAGTCAGAGAGCGGCACGCTCGAGGTGCCCGGGTTTAGTCTATAGCCCAGGTGAGCCTGGTCCCAGTAGTCAAAACCCAGGTTGACGTTGGTGTTGGTTTAGCAGGCTCCATGACCTTGCCTCTTGAACAGCTTGGATGGGCATTTGTTATCGCTTATAGTACTTGAAAATATTGAATAAGAGCATATCCCACACACAAGCAGGAAAACATCACTCAATCAGCCTAAATATTGGGAAGGAGAATTGCAGTGCATGCAGTCACAAAAGAAAGCACAGCACTTGATAAAACAAAAACATCCCCATAACAACAGGCAAAAAATTAATGCAACATCAGCAGAAGAGATCTAAAGAGGGTCCAGAAAGGTAAAAAGAAAGATTATGAAAATGAAATTGTGACCAATGCCAAAACCAATGGGAAACAATTTCTAAGTTATATTTCGAGCAAAAAAAAAAATACCTGTAACTGGTTCTCTTGAGAACAATGTTGGTGAGCTAGAAACAAACATCACCAAAATGAGTGTCTTAGTTAATGAATACTTTTGTTCCATACTTACGTTGGAGAATCAGGATATTCCTAATCCTGAGGGCATCATAGCGGAAGGACAAATTCAAGCCCACAACACTGATTTCTTTTCCTGCCCAAGTTATTAATATATAGCTACCATAGATAAATTTGAAGTCAGAAAATCACCAGATCCAGACCAAGTTCTCCCCAGAATTCTACAAGAGACTAGAAACAAAATCGCCAAACATTTATCAAACATTTTTACCCAATCTCTCACAAATGGCCCCTGCCCCTCTAAATGCAAAGAGGTCAATGTTACCCTAATTTTTAAAAAGGGGGACAAAAAGTGTCCCAGCACTTACCATCCAATTAGTCTCACCTTAGTCATTGGCAAATTGATGGAAAGATTGATAATGGATAAAATTGCAGAATGTTTAGAATCAAACAAACCGATTGGCAACTCGCAGCACGGCTTTAGACACTACCAATCCCTGTCTTACAAACCTGCTCCTTTCTTTCATGGATATAATTCCAATCCATGCCACAAAATCTCCAATCCCTATTATTTGCCTTGACTTTTACAAGGCCTTTGATAAAATACCCCACAAGCACCTAGCAAGATTAAAAACTGGATAAAATGCTGGCTTACAAACAGAGGGCAGCAAGTTGTTCATAACGGAGCATTCTCCCCCTGGGGTAATGTTACAAGCGGCATGTCTCATGCTATCAAGATTGTTAATATTCATTAACAATCTTGATAGCAACTTACTCTCAACCTCTCAAACATTAGCACTCGCAAACATTGGAAAGTTTGCAGACAATACCAAGATTGGAGGGAAGTGCAAACTGAACTAGAGTGTCAGCAGATCCAACTAGACTTAAACAAATTTGTTGATTGGTCAGAAAAGTGGCATATGAAATTTAATGTAGACTAATTTAAAGTTATGCACAGAAGCCCTCATAACCTCAAACATGAATATTCAATGTCTGGAAAGAAACTCATTTCCATCACCAAAGCAAGAGATTTGGATGTCATTATTAATAATGACTCAGAAAGTAGCAAGCAATGTAAGGATGCTGCCAAGAAAGGCAACATAATGATAGGTATGATATCCCCTACTATCTCATACAAAAACAGTCACAGTGGTCTCAAGTTAGACAATGAATTTGTAAGACTGCATCTCAAGTATTCCATTCAATTTTGGTCTCCATATCTTAGAAATGACGTTATTAAGTTGGAAAGGTTCAGCGCAGAGCTACCAAACAAATCCCTTTGCTGCGTAATAAATAGTACAAAAACAGGCATTATTTAGGCAAATTTACACAGCCATGGACTAGATTGATGACAGGAACTTTATATCTCTCCCTCTATGCCATGCTAAGTCAAAGCTTTTGCTGATGATTATAAGTTGTACCTGTAATTAGGGTAACATATAGCAAGGCTTTTAATCCCTAAAGCGGGATATAAATCTAATTCATGATGTGGCCTCTTCTTGGAACTTGAAATTAAATTTAGGTGATGAGGTTTGGTATAAATTTGGCAATGATCCCTTGTCCTTTGTTGAGTCCCATAGAAACCTTGGTGTTGGTATTAATTTAGAGTTGAAATTTCACAATCATGTTCATGCTGTGGTACAAAATGCTTCAGGTCTGGCTAACAACTTACTGAGATCCACTGTTAATACGAGTTCAGATTCATGGAAGCTATCATTTTTTGTGTTGCATATCTGCCCTGCTCTAGACTACTGATCCTAGGTTTGGAATTTCAAGTTTATTGATGATCTAAGGATGTTGGAGTCAGTTCAGCATCAGTGGACAAAAAAGATTGATGGACTTAAGTATATGTCCTATGCAAATTGCCTGGCAAGATTAAATTTGTTTTTAATTTATGGTTGGCTGGTAAGATCTGACCTCATCAAATACTTCAAAACACTTTCATTTGTATGTGGTGTTAATTTGGGTTTATCCAGAATGTTTACAGCAGCTCCTGATTGAAACTTCACTCTCCTCACTGCACATCTGGTGTGAGAAAAACATTTATTCACCTAGCTATAGGCAAATATCTCTGTGAAATTCTTTACCTGCAGGTGTTGTAATTGCTTCTAGTGTTTCTGGTATTAAGAATGGCCTTCTGTCCTCTATCCCACAGATCCCGTTTTTTATTCCGACTGACTGCGCCCATGTCTTAGCATGACTGACTGCAACAGTGTTCTAATCTTCATTTTATGAGATCCTTTTTGTGGCTGTTTTGCCTTTTTCTTGATGTCTCCTGCCTACCTTTGCAGATGCTGAGTTGATCTTACTTAGTTCTGTGCATTTCTTTGGAATTATGTAATTTGTAGCCTTCTTATTTAGCAGGTTCCTTATGTTGTTCCATTTTGTATTTCTTAGCTGACAGTATCTTGTCATTGTTGTGTCAGCCATATTGCGTTTTTCCCTTTTTGATATCCTGTTTTATTCCATTTGTTTGTATTCTTGTAACTGGCATGCACACTTCCAGTAGCATTGTCTTTGCCTTCCTTTTTTTCTGTCTAGCGTCTGTGCAGTTTGATTGGTACATGCCTTGCTTACCTCCCATGCCCTTGCTTACATTCCCTGTGCCATGCAGGTGTGGTTCTTCTCCTTTGACCTGCTGTGGCGCTGCTAACATGGCTGAGCGTTGGAGTATCGAGGCTATGTGAATTCAATCTTTATTTGCTGATGCTGATCAAAGCGTGGAAGATTATGAATGGTAAGGAAAACATTGACTAAGCGAGCCTTTTCACTATAGTTACAAACAGAATGACTCGAAACAATAGATACAAAATGGTTGGGAAATGTTTCTCACTCAACATCACGGGCAATTTTTTCATGTAGCTATAGAGTGGTTGAAGAATGCAACAAACTCCAAGCAGCAGGCTGTAAATAGCAATAGAATCAGAACATTCAAGTTGCTGCTCAATAAGTTCTACATAAATTGCTAATAAATAGCTAAACCCTTCCCTTCCTCAATGTTTTAAAAACAGAAATGGCACATGAAGCTCTGCTATCAAAAGGCCACCTAGTTTGGGCCAGTAGGCCTGTTGTTGTCTCTATGCACTTGTAAACATTTGTAAACCTAAGGTAGATAAATAACTGACTGCTGAATTGAACTGAAGTTCTACTGATGTCAACTACAAAAAGTGGTAAACTTTAGATATGTTAGGCAGACAGTTGCTAGTAACTTAACTGATGAGCTGTGAGGGTGCATATGAGGTTCACTTGCCTGAATGACATCAAAGTCACTGGGGTAGTTGGACGCTGGGTTGTGTCGAGGCAGAACAGTCCAGCGGATCACTCCTGACTCGGCCAATGCTGCCTCAATGAACCGACGGCGGGCTTCAGCACGGTAGTAACCAGAGAATCCAACAATGTATTCTGCAAAAAAACATTGACAAATAGAATAATGAAGTAGCTAAATAGCTACATATGAAATGTAAGTTATGAATGGGATGGTAGATGTCAACAAGCTAGCTATAATTCTTCTCAGTACCAAAAAACTGCTAGAAGCTAGCATTGACCAGGGTGACGCCTGTAGCTGACTATCCCGGTGAGGTAACTTTGGGGCACCAGAATGTTGGAAATGTCAAGGTTTGACCATGGCACTTGGAAGGAGAAGTCTCTTTGGTATCTATGTATCAGCAACTTACAGGCATTGATAAGCACACAATGTTTTCAGGCCACAAAATTCTAGGTTGTTACTAAATTAGGTGGTGATGTCAGAAATATGTTGTTTGTTGCCTACGCAGGAATTCAAAATATAGCTATATACTTTTTTTTTTAAACAATCACATTCACTGGTGTGGGGAGTGACCCTAGCGGAAAAAAGTTGGGGGCAATTCCCACATATTATTGGCCGGATGATTGGTTACCTCATCTGGCACAAAATAACATGATTAATATAAATATAGACCAAACTTTTATATCCTTAGTAATAGATAATTGTGCTTCTATTAAATCTGCAGCCATTGTATATGGAGTGCAAGCAGACACGTGCTGTCCCACCCACGAGCGCACGGTAGGAACATACTAGTCTTTGACCTAATAGAAGTAACTCAGGGCAGGGGTAAAGCAGAAGCATCTGTGTATTGAACCAATCACTGTTTCTTCATAGAAATAATGTGTGATTGGCTGCTTCACAGCAATCTGCTCTAGCTTTAGCCTGTGTTGGATTGCTGTTGGCAATCTTGGGCTAATTTTTTTTTCTTGTGCATAGAAGTTTAAGGGATGTTGACTTTCATATAGCTATATCATCAACCGGGGTGATTCCCCGCATTTTCTGCATACTTTGAAATAACTCAAAAAGTATGCCGCCGAGAAACTTCGTATTTACCGTGTGTATAGCTACTGTAATGATCATGAAGCACCATACATTTCAACATTCTATCATCAACAAGTGAGAAGTTATTCATGAAAAACCGGGCAGCGAGCTATGTCCCACCAATCGAGGGTGATTTCCTGCACCAAACGAGGTGATTTCCCGCACCCCCCATTCATCAATAATTTAAACGCGAATTAAAAATTTGAGAGTACCAATTGATAGAGCATGCCTATATTAGTATGTTTTAGTTGCTTAAAATAAAATGTGAAGTAAATTATTACGTCTGTGACAGGGGTTTTTGATGCTCGTCTCTTGCTGCCGTCATACCATACTGTCGAAAGATTTTTTTCCCGATTTCACCACGGGAAACAAAGCATTTCTTCAATAATTGCAATCTAACTTTACTGGAAAACATTTTCCCACATCCCAAACTAATTATGACCCCACAGTATCAGTAAATGAGCAAATATTATGACAAGACCATCGTCTTAATAATACGATAAAACATGTAGCGTCGACCGGGGTGACTCCTCGCATTTTGCGCCTACTTCAAAATAACTCAAAAAGGATGTGGCTGAAAAACGTTGTATTCACGATGTGTATAGCTACTATAATATTCCTGAAGCACCGTAAGTTTCAACATTGTATCATCAACCAAAAAAATTATTCACGAAAAACCGTGCGGCAAGCTATGGCCCCCAATTAGGGATGACTTCCTGCACCCCCCATTTATCAATAATTGAAACGCAAAAGAAAATTTTGAGAGTACCAATCGAAAGAGCATGCCTATATTAGTATATGTCAGTTGCTAAAAATGAAATGTTAAGTAAAATATTATGTCTGTGACAGGTGTTTTTGATGCTCGTCGTTTGCTGCGTCATACCTGACTGTCGAAGGATCTTTTTTACACCATTTTGCCGTGGGAAATATATTACAAAAAAACAATCTTTTAAAGAATACTATACAACATGTATAAAATGTATTTCGTCATTTATATAGCAAACTTATTGCATTACCATGCATACAAGTCATGCTTGGTATGGTATTGTTATCTTGATATAAAACTGTGATAAAAAATATAATTCCTGGGCATTAAACAGAAGTCAACACTTAGGCCTAGACTTGTCACCATGTGTTATAAACATTGGGTCATAATAAATTAGTTATGCATTTTGAAATTAGCTGTGGTGTCATTATTGTGGGTCATTTACTCCAAGATGTCGTTATATGAGCAAAAAATTGCATTTAACAACTTTTCATTAGAGACAAACAAAGATATTTAATGACAAAATAGGTGCGGGCGGTCACCCCCGATTGTTTTTTCACCTGGGGCGACTCCCTGCAGTTGTATATTTGTATATATCTACAAAAGTTTACATTTCTTCCCAAAATCCTTCCTACGCAACAAACTACATTGTATTCCAAGTATCACCACCAAATTTGGTCCTAATTCAATGGGAACTCTAGACACAATACCAAAGTTTGCGGAACAACTATTTTTCCGATACAAAATTATCAGGGACCTAAAAAAACGCACCTTCACTTTGGCGATTTTTCATAAATTCTGTGTGTGTATCGAATTTCTATAAGTAGCTGATACTTACTAACAAAGACCTGCTCTTTCAAGCCCGGTAGTCAAACGGTGACATTTTGACATCTTGGTGCCCAAAAGGATGGTGCGGGCAGTCATCCCCTGTTTCCGACCGCAGGGAGTCACCCCCGTCGACGCTAGCTAAAATGTATTCTGTCAATTCTATAGCAAACCTATTGCATCAACATGAATACAAGTTATGCTAGGTATGGTATCGTTATTTTGATAAGAAAATGTGATAAAAAATATTGTTCCTGGGCATTAAACATAAGTTAACACTTAGGCTTCAACATGTCATCATGTGTTATAAACACGTCATTATAAAATAAGTTACGCATTGAGGAATTAACTGTGGTGTCATTATTGTGGGTCATTTACTTCCAGATGTCATATGTGCAAAAAATTGCATTAAACTACTTTTCATTAAAAAAATATATATATACATATATCTATCAACAAAATAGGTGCGTGAAATCACCCCCCAATTGTTTTTTCCCCTGGGGCAACCCCTGTAGTTTTATATTTGTATATATCTACAAAAATTAACATTTCTTTCCAAAATCCTTTCTACACAATGAACTAGCGTTGACCGCTGTGACTCCCCGCGGTCGGAAACACGTGGTGACTTCCTGCACCCCCCTTTTGGGCACCAAGACATTGGAAATGTCACCGTTTGACTATTAGGTCAACCTTTCATTCACACACTTGTCCCTAAACAATTGAGCATTCAACATCAGCTTGTTAAGCAGGTAGAACCACCAGATTTATGGCCTTAGATGGAGTTAGAATAGGTTACTGGGTAAATTTTGATGTGCAAACTGGACCACTAGTAATCCCTCTCATGAAATAACTTCAATGTGTCTCAACTCACCATTTTCCACAATGCTGGATGAGTACGAGACTTTAATTCTCTGAGCAGGGAGGGAGCTGTTGCAGCAGGCAGGTTCTTCTCTGTCTGCTGAAAATTGCAACCCAGGGCTTTGATAAGGTTGAGATGGTAACTCACTGGCAGCCATGTCTTCACTAGCAGCATCACCATTTCCATCAGCAAGCACAGTGTTGGAAAGATGATCTTCTAACATTTTTTCTGGCATTGCAGTCAAGTCATGATCAGTCAGCCTTTGTATTAGTTCTTCTTTTTTATGTTCACTATCCAATCCAGCAGCATAATCAAAATAATTTATTTCAGCTTTATTTTGTTCTATTTCTGATTCAAGATAAGGCCCAAAATCTTCATCATTCAAAGGGAAATTCTCAACAGTATCATCAGGATGAATCCACAGTGTCCGTCGCATTGGCATGTACATCTCCCCTTCTTCAAGGGACAAGTCAACCATTTCATCCTGTTGATTAACCATTTCTGGTTTTACTGCACTTGGTAAATCATAGAACATTTCTTCATCTTTAAATCCATCTGGATGTTCTTGAGATTTGTCATTCCAGCTCTGCATTGATTCAGGGCATCTTGCTGCATCACAGGTGCCAATGTTTTCATTAAAAGTGTCTTTGTCAGTGTTAAAAACCTCAGTGTCAAGAGTATCACTGCCAGCAGTAGAGTGGGCAGGAGTCAACAATAACAGCACGGACATAAGTAACAAAACTACATTATTTAAGTGGATCTTTTGTGTACAAACTACCATTAAAAGATGAAGTGTTTGAACACAATTCATTGATTTTGACGCAACAATTGGAACCTTTTTGCAGCTAGGGAAAGCCGGCCCAGGGTTTCTCTTGTAAAAGAACTGCTTCCTCTGTTTTTCCATTTTTACTTCAATCACTCTTTTCTTCAAATTTGAAATATTGTTGGGCCTACAATAATCACAGATAGCAACATGTATGGAAAGGCTCTGATATTTTTCACAAACCTTACACGATGTTTTTCGACAGATAGCACACACTGTAGTAGAACACTGGCACTCATGTTCAGCTATTACACTAGATAGGGAATTGTGTTTTTGCCTAATGTTCTTTTTCAAGCATGGGATACTAATAGAGCCTGAGCATTGAGTGGTCTCAAACTCATGTGCAATAACACAACCAGTTGTTGAGTCCATGATGAAGCTAGCTGCAGCAGGCATGAACACCCCATCTGTTGGAACATATAAAACAATATTCAAAAACTGGCATCAGCCTGCCTGGAGACATTTTGAGAGACCCATTGTCATGAACAAATTGTAATTTCCGGAGAGCTAATTAGAGTCAATAAAAAAGTGCAACAGAAATGACAATAGGAACAAGTGAGTATGAAGCAGAAGTATTATCTAGTTGAAGGAGTCACAACTGACAAGCAGCACAATGCTGCATGCCACTGTCTTCATCATCAACTTGTAACTTCTCTCTATGGGACCTACTACTACAACATTTGAATTTCATTTGAAGAGCTGCTCATTTTTCCAATAAAATGACACTTACTTGCTTACTTATCTATAGAGATTGGCTTTGGGCTGCGCTGTGGTATCGGCAAATCTCTGGGTTTGGAGAGTGTGAAGGAGGACAAAGTGGGAGAGGTGATTGGTTGTAGGTTGCATAGGGCAAGAAAAGGAAGGAGAAACTGAGGGGTCGTAGTCCTAGTCTGCTGCCAAAGTCTCTGTTCCATGCATTCTCAATCATGTTTTCCACTCACTCAATTCTCTCACCTCCCCAGTCAGGTTCTCATACTGTGTGGGGCGAGATACCTTATGGTACATATGCAGGGATTGATGGTTTGACCTCCAGCACCCTGTTCCTCACCCTGTTGGTCCATGCCTTCTCCAAGAACACTTTTGTTGCCTCTGTCACACATAGTTTCTTCTTATTCCCCAGTCCCAGGAGAAAACACATTCCGTGGTCCTCCTCTTGCATAAGTTCATTCCACTCATTTGGGTCAATTGCTGCATGCATCACATTCATCATCTCGGCTCTCTCCTCTGCATATTTTGGGCAATGTAATTAGTTCTGCGATATCAAGGCGTGTACAATAATTGTCAGCCACAGCTAACACCAATAGGTTCGAATGTCAATTACTCTGGTGTCCACTTCCAGGTATCTCAAAAACTCAGCCATGTTCCTCTTGAACGGAATTCCCTAATTTGCGGAACAGCGAAACGAGCGGAACAATCGAACAGCAATATTAAAACCTTCCCTCAAGTGAGGATTGGGGAGGTTGGTTCTAAGCGCAATGTCAGTTTCGTGAGTCAGGCCTGTCAGGGAGGTGCTGCAACACTAAACGTACCAACCAATGTAATGCACATTTGTACCTTAAAAATATTCCAAATCAAAGATGAGGAATTTATATAACCTCACCTTACGTTTTATTGTATATGTATGTATATGAATTTACAAGCTCCTTTACCATTATAACTACCAAAAATTCCAGTAGGGTTCCAAGCTGTATGGCAGGCACGTCACGTGTGTAAGCCTGACATTTGCTCCTTTTCTTCATTATTATATAACCTAACGAGAATTTTTTGTTGTATTATTATAGAAGGAGTGTCTATATTAGTATGTCAGCCTGACATTTGTTATTTTTCTTCGTTATTAAATGACTTTGGGAGAAATTGTTGTCGTATCAATATGAAAAGAATGACTATATTAGTATTCATACAATAAAAGTTATGTTAGGTTGGATTATGTTAGGTTGATTTAGGGTAGGTTTTGATAAATTCCTCATTTCTTATCTGCGACATCTTTTTAGGGTAAACACGTGGCTAACATTGGTTCGGTACGTTTACTGTTACAGCACCTCCCTGACACAAGGGACTGTCATGTGTTTAGAAACAGATACAGACACCAGGCCGCATCCCCCAAAAGAGGGGGGTGGCCGACGACAAGGCGCAACTCACACCCTCATACGCTCACACTCACACAACTTAGCCCTTTTGTGCTAAAGGGTCCGCCCGGTAGCCCCTCAACTTACACTCTGGGTCCCGAATGCAGCGAGGAACCGTCGTCAGCAGCAGAGCCCGACAGCTTTCACTGGTTTACCCCTCGCCACGTCCTAATGGCCGGGCTCCCCCACCCACGACCATCCCGACAGCGGGATGCCAAGGGCGGGAAAGCACATCAGAGAGGCATCAAAATCAACCATTCACAATCATTCTCTACTCACGCCTGTTCATTGCACGCTCTCTCGCCACCTCCACATTCATGTTTCTTCTTCCCAACGCCTGCTTCACCCCATCCATCCACCCAAACTTCAGTCTACCTCTAGGCCTGCGACCACTCGCCTCCGCATTCATCACCCTTTTCACCAATCTCAGTTCATCTATCCTCTCCATGTGCTCGAACCATCTCAATACACGCGAATCCACTCTGTTCTCCAACTTTTTCACCATCCCTGTTCTGATTCGAACCACGTCGTTGGTGATCCGGTCTCTCAGCGTTACTCCAGCCATGCTCCTCAAACACTTCATCTCGAAAACATTCAACCTTCTTCTCTCCTCTGCTCTCACCCCCAAGCCTCAGATCCGTAGAGTACAGTTGGGACAACAACACTCGCATACAGCCCTCTCTTTGCTTCCATCCCCAACGTCCTACAGCTCATTACACTCTTCAGTGCACCCAACACTTTACATCCCTCCTTCACTCGCGCCTTCACTTCAGTTTCCACTAGTTCAGTTTTCTCCACATGGGAGCCCAGATACTTAAAACACTAAACTTCCTCCATGAGCTCTTCATTTAGGGTGACACTAATTTTGCTCGCATCGACAGTCCTCGAGCATCTCATTACTTTACTCTTACCCACGTTCACTCGAAGCTTCCTCCTCTCACACACTCTACCAAACTCAGACACTAGCCTACATAGCTTCTCCTCCGAATCCGCAACCAGAGCCGTATCATCAGCAAATAGCAACTGGCTCAACTGCCAACTCCGCCTATTCGCTTCCAAGAGTTCCAAGCCACGACCCAGCACACTTGCGTTCACCTCCCTGACCACTACATCCATATAGAGGTTGAACAGCCAGGGAGACATCACGCAGCC
>SDVV010009974.1:0-16455 GCA_016164225.1 Gammarus roeselii | reverse complement strand
TTTTATGTCATGCATGCGGATGGTTCATGTGATAGCCAATAGTGCGCACTAATTCCAGTTCCTATACCTGTGTTAACATTGCTGTTCTTAACAGCATACTGGCGCGCATGGCTGTGCTGGCCTCCCCCGGCTCTGCTGCTCCCCACTTGATGTGGACCTGCTGGAGGGGGCTGCAAAGGTAAGAGATCAAAGGTAAGAGACCATAACCACCACAATTACCAAGGAAATTTGCTTTGCACAGCCTCCCGCCATAGTGCGTAATATATTTTCCTTGATTTCCTTGAAGGCTGTTGATCTGGTCAATGCAAAAACTAGTTCTTCAATAATTTTTTTAATATGTGGTTTGAGGTTATTGTGTTGTTTTAAATTCTTGAATGTTGGAGGAAGATGAGTGCAACAAATTGTAGCACAATTCTTTTCTATGTGCAATGTCTCATCTCTGCATGCAGTGCTTTGTAATTTGTTTTATGAGCGCTACCAGTACATTACAAGATTCACTTATCAAATGCTTGTGTGTGCTGCCTGCTAAATTGTGTACACAGTGCATTGTGTATGCATCTCATGCTATCCCCTGCATTTATGTTTGCCAGTATCTGGTGATATTTATGTTTGCCGGTGTCTGGTGACAGAAGCGCATCTAACAATACAAACATTCCTAGCAAGGCCAGGCAAGATCCTAATAAATGCAAGTCTTTGCTTTTGTGGCACACACCATGTCCAATACACATATTTGAATATAAAATCAACGAAATGTTCGTAATCACACACCCAATTGTGCAATCTGGACTCCAGCACAATACAAAACAAACAAAGCAGATTATCCAGGTGATACAAAATAAAGAAGGCAGATTAGCTTGGTGATACAAAATAAAGAAGGCAGATTATCCTGGTGATACAAAACAAAGAAAGCAGAATATCTTTGTGATACAAGACAAAGAAGGCAGAAGGCAGAGAAATGTAATGGCCCTACCTTGCAAGAATCATGCAACGAATAACCTCTTGCACAAAAATCAGACAAAGAATACATTCTTGCAGGCTGAGGCTGTCCCCAGTTTGGAGGAGGTGAACCCTTGCCAATCAGTCCCCAAGACTAGGTGAGGGCCCCCTGGTTTTGATGCCTAAATTGATGTGGTTTCCTCATACAGGGGTTGGTCCACAGAGCTCACATTTATACCAAGTGTCCCCATCACAAAATTGTAAGTTCTGGGCAGGGACCTTTCACAGGGGAGGATGTGGTGCTGGGTCCTATCAACAGCTCCTGCCTTGACTTAGCATAAGAGATAACACATTTACAGACACTGTTGTATACCTATCTCATTTACAACTAGGCTCAAATTGTAGCTAAAGGCCTACCCTATTGCAAGCTGATGGAAGATGCAGAAAGTGTGAGTCCCCACAGGCAGCCCATCAAGGAGAAGAAGAGAGCAACACATGGAAAGGATTTGGGGAAGAACCATATACATATATATATATATATATATATATATATATATATATGACATATATTGTTATATATATGTATAGCTACATACATATGTACATACATATACATATACTGTGAGTGCAGCTACCTTGTGTGTTCCCTTGTCTGGACTGGAGATGGGGTGGGGCATTGCAACAGCTAAAAACAGTGTACCAATAATTTCATTATGGAAACCTTTCTTAATGAACAAGTGCATCAGCATTAGTAGATGTACATGCACGCAGGTTTTATCCCTTGAAGTAGAAATTCTTCCAACAGGAAAAATAAAAAGGGCAATAGGTTCATCTGTTATAACATTCAATTTTTCATGCCTATAACATGTAGCTAAAGTTTGAGTTTCTAACGGTACAAGCTGCTGGGTAGGGCTAGCATCTCTTGAAAGTGCTTCCTTAGCAAACAGCTGAGTGCCACCCTGATAGGGTTGCAAGCACGAGAAGAGTGGTCAAGTGTGTGCCATTAGTGCCTGTCTTTTGCGGTGAGATCAGCAGTTTTTTGCCCAGTATAGAATAGTTGCAAGCCATGTGTTTATTCTCTGTTGCCTTCATAGCCCTGTATGTGTTACAAAAATTAGGGAGGAGTCTGTGATTTTCTTGCGTGCTAATAAGAGATGAAGGACCAGGAGAACACGCCTCTCAGAAGTTAACAAACGGTAGGGCTGCTCCCTCATTGGTGAATTCCATTCTAACGCAGTAATGCAAGGCACCTCCCTTCATGTAAGATTGGCAGTCATGGCAGGCAGTTGGGCAATGGAAGCATCACTTGGCAGATCGACAGTTTGGAGATGGGGACAGCAGGGAATGCATCTTGTTCACGACATAGTATTTTTTTTGTCTCTTACTCGCTTACAACTATAGGCCTCAGTGTTCGTGCAATATTCAACTTATTCAGTTATCATATCAGCCAAACAATATTTATCATACACCTTTGACATGTAGCTGCCCCCATTTCTGTGTACTTGTTTCATTATTCAAATAATTTGAAGAACATATTGCCTATTGATTTAACCCTTGCACGACCTATAAGCCTTAATTAACGACTAGTAACAATAAAAGTTCACGACTCATCTTTATCAAACTTCATCAGTATTCATTCATTAATTTGACCCTCTGTAATACCAAATGTTAGTTCGACACAAATATATGAAATACTGAAGTTGCCAATCAAATGCATCATAATGCAAATGGTGCCACTGTTAAAAGCAGCTCTTCAATTCAGCATGTAGCTATGTGATGGACCCCATAAACGCCGTATCAAAGAGGTATGCTACACATTGAAATCTGAACATTAATTTTGATTTTTATGAGTATTTTATTCAACAGTGGTCACTATTTCACAGAAGTTACAGCTTAGGTCACTGTTGTAAGAAAAAATGAAAGAATGTTTGTTCTGTTGACAGAGTGTTGTTCTAATTGTAGCATTGTTATATAGCAAGATGCAGTCATCATAAAATCACTAAAGCCCCAAAGAACCTGTCATCCAGCAATGGTGGCAAAAAGATCAGAGAGCCAAGAGTGGATGTTACAACATTTCATCAATAGATGACAGCTATCACACATATTAGATTCCAAAATATTATTTGATCAATTCTTTACATTGCAGGCACGCTGAGGTATACTGCCTTCCATGCCTCAATGCCATGTTGGCGGAGCTGTTGGCACTGAAAAGGTGTGAGATACAGGCAATATTCATGCAGCTTTCCAACACCAAGCATGTAGCTAAATATAATGAACGCTAATGCACTCATCATAATACACCATACTGTGAGCATGGCTCCCTCGTGTGTTCCCCCCCTTGACTGGAGATGGGGTGGGGCGCACTGGGGGTCTGGGGATGTTCAGTATTCATCCATTGGCCAACTTATGGCCCGTTGTCTGCAAGTTCATCTTCAGTATCCTTGGCGTTTAACCCCACTCCTGTATCAGCCTAACTGATCAGAAATAGACCAGTCGGTGAAAAGGGTGGGAGAGCACCAAGGTGAATCCTACACTATCCATGGTCCTGGGGTGGGTGCAGCCCATGTCTGTGATGTGGCCTGGAAGTGGGAGACCTGTATGCCGGCACCTCTCTGCGTTTGCCAGGCCCAGAATTGAGCCCAGAGGACACCCAGGAGATGGGTGGCTATTTTTAGGCAGTGAAACCTGTACGGGTGCTGAGGCATAGCCTGACAGATACCCAGGGGTGGAAAAGCCTGTAACGGGGTGCCAGCCAGAGAGCGGCATGCCTGAGGTGCCCGGTTTTATTCTATAGCCCAGGTGAGCCTGGCCCCCGTGGACATGACCCGGGTTGGTGTTGGTTTGGGAGGTTCCATGACCTTGCCACTTGAACAGCTTGGGTGGGCATTTTACCATCGCTCACAATTGGTGTCAGTAGTGAATAGATCACCGCTCAACCACCCTGGAGATTTGGTTTAGTAGTGAGGGATAGTGAGCGTGGTTCCCTTGTGTGTTCCGCCCTTGACTGGAGATGGGGTGGGGCGCTCTGGGGGTCTGGGGATGTTCAGGTATTCATCCATTGGCTAACTTAGGGCCCATTGTCTGCAGGTTCATCTTCAGTATCCTTGGCGTTTAACCCCACTTCTGTATCAGCCTAGCTGATCAGAAACTGTCTCAAGTCGGTGAAATGGTGAGAGCGCCAAGGTGAATCCTCCACTATCCAAGGTCCTGGGGTGGGTGCCGCCCATGTCTGTGATGTGGCCTGGAAGTGGGAGACCTGTATGCCGGCACTGCTCTGCGTTTGCCTGGCCCGGAATTGGAACCCAGAAGACAACCAGGAGGTGCCCGGTTTTATTCTATAGCCCAGGTGAGCCTGGTCCCAGTGGTCATAACCCGGGTTGGTGTGTGCGGAGATGGTGTTGGTTTGACAGGCTCCATGACCTTGCCACTTGAACAGCTAGGGTTAGCATTTTGCCATTGCTCACAATACAAAAAAAGTTCCTTCCTTCTCGCAAATTTTTCATAGAGCAGCTCTACGCGGTGATTGGTAGATCATTGAAGTGCAATGCTCCAAAATCATGTGCCAATGTTAGTGTGGTATGCTGAAAATTTCCATCATGTTGTCACTGGGGTGAAATAGAACACAGTTTTTTATTTCAGTCTATATGTATATGTGTGTATATATGTATATGTGTGTTTTATATTGTGACCAACAGATCTGCTGTATGATCAGTTGCCTGAAGCACAAATTTTCAGTTTTTTCCGCTCCATTGTTTTGCCGGTCTTTGCAGTCTGGCGTGCTGTGGCATTTGTGCCTCCTGTCATGCTCTGCACTCTGGCCTTGTTGGGGTGTGGGGTGGTCTTGGGGCAACCAAGGTGAGAAAAAAAAACGTACCTTTGGTGAATGTGCAGCATAGTAGCTTGACATTTACAGATTACATCTAAAATACATACTTTTGGACGATGTAGTAAACCAGAAACAAAACCTATAAGATTAAACTGTTCCAGTCGATCAATGATGGAGGAATTGTTAACAAACAGACACATCACCCACACACATTTTGTGGTCAACAACAGCTGATACAGTGTACTTTAATTGCACACAATTTATACTTGATGCAGGGTGTTCTGTACAGATGCGTTCAAAATTCCACACAAAACTGGAAAAAGTAGTTCACAGGTCAAACGCTCAGCGCTCTATTCTTACACCATTACGCAAACAAAAGTAAAAGAAGAAATAGGAGATACTCAAGTTTTCACTATTTCTCAGACTAAACCAATTTATATTGCACTATGTTCATACAAGAGTGTATGAATGTTGCGTATGTAGCTATAGGATATAAAACTTGGCAACAATTTGTATCTTCTCCAATGTTTTTCCCATAGGTACTCTCCCAGAGAGAGAGAGTAAGCATCAAACAGACAATTCAGGCTTTGACGTCATCATTATTGGTGCTATATAGGACCCAGTGCACAAATAAGAGTCCATTTGGCCACCTGACAACTACCGATTAATTGCGTTTAGAATCAACTGCCAATCGGAAACTGTTTGTGGAGAAACTTTGTCCTTGCAGGTAACAGCAGGGTGCTTTGTGAATGTATGACAAAAAGAAACCAGAAATGAGGATCCTATCATGTACAAATACGGTTAGCCAATTTGGGGCTGAATGATCATTTTGACAACTAGCTATATTGAAAACCGTTAACAACATCATGGAACATTTGAGGCACTCAACTCTATCTAGTATAAATTTGAATAATCTTCTACAGTAGGGTAAAGGGCCCAATGCTGATGGTCCTTTTTGCCACTTCTCATTAAAAAAAATTATTATGCTGGGCGTGAGGCCTTAACAATCAGAAAATTCATCATCTTTTGATATACATTCATGAAAATATCCTCACTTTTTTTTCATTGTGGGCAGGGGGAGGCGAGAACCTGGTGCGTCAACACTTTCAACAATGCCTCATGTTGACGCACCTGGCCCTATGTTGACACAGTATCACAAAAATGCTGATTGGACAAACAGTTTAAGAGATAGAATCGTGGGCTTCACACTTGTTACTTAATAACATACTATGTACCCAATGGTATATTGAATTTTTTATTTATAGATCTTATTTTTTAAACTCATCAGAAAAAAAATTGACTGTCAAACATGTGTATATTTGGCTACTGCCCTTGCACCTCTTGACCCCAGCATGTTATTTAATATATTTTACAGTATATAAGGCGGACTTCATGCAGCACGCTGCTGCCAAGCAGCAGAGTTGAACTATGCCGCTGCTTGGGAACCTGCAGTCTTGACTCGCAAGGTCTCTTACTGCGCGCACGTCAGTATCTGAATTGCAGCCAAGGTGAGATGGTCTGTGCTATTCCACAGCTACGCTTATACACCTTTCTTCCCTCTCCACCGCTCAGCATCTCCGCAGAAAGAGGCATAGAGTCTGTACAAAATTTTGCAGCTTAAGCTGTGAAGTATATATATAGCGTCGACCTGGGTGACTCCCTGTAGTCGAAACCCCATGTCAACTCCCCGCATCCCTCATTAGGGCACCAAAATGTTGGAAATCCCAATATTCAACAACCGGACTAGAAAGAGCAGGGGTTTGTTAGTAAGTATCTGCTACTTGAAAAATTCGATGCGCACAGAATTTATGAAAAATCGCCAAAGTGAAGGTGTGTTTTCAGGTCCCCAATATTTTTGGTTTGAAAAATTTGACGTTCCGCAAACTTTGATACTGTGGCTAGAGTTTCCATTGGATTAGGGCCAAATTCGGTGGTGATACTTGGAATATGTTTTAATTTGTTGTGTATGAAGGATTTTGGGAAGAAATGTAAACTTTTGTAGATATATACAAATATACAACTGCGGGGAGTCACCCCAGGTGAAAAAAAAAATTGGGGGTGACTCCCTGCACCTATCTTGTTATTAAATATCTTTGTTTTTCTTCAATGAAAAGTAATTAAATGCAATTCTACACACATGTAAATACATCTGGAAGTACATGACCCACAATAATGATACCACAGCTAATTTCAAAATGCGTACCTATTTTTATAATGACCCGATGTTTTTAGCACATGGTGACAAGTCTAGGCCTAACTGTTGACTTATGTTTAACGCCCAGGAACGATTTTTTCTATCATATTCTCATATCTAGATAAGAATACCTTACCTAGCATGATTTGTATTCATTTTAATGCAATAAGTTTGCTATAGAATTGAAGAAATCCTTCTTTACCTGTTTTATTGTATTATTAAAAAAGATTGTTCTTTCGTAATATTCCCTAATTTACCAATACATTAGGGTCATAATTAGTTCAGGATGAGGAGAAATGACTTCCAGTAAAGTTAGATTGCAATTATATAAGAAAAACTTTATTGAATGCTGTGAAATCAAAAAAAAAATCCTTCGACAGTCAAGCATGACAGCAGCAAAAGACGAGCATGAAAAAGACCTGTCGGATGTAATATTTTACGTAAAAATTCATTTTAAGCAACTGATATATACTAATATAAGCATACTCTATTTATTGGTACTCTCAAACTTTTGATTTGCGTTTCAATTATTGATATACGGGGGGTGCAGAGATTCACCCCGTTTGGTGCGGGGAGTCACCCACGATTCGGGGCCGTAGCTTGCCGCAGTGTTTTTCATAAATAATTTTTTTGGTCAACGCTAGAATTTTGAAACTTATGATGCTACATGGTTATAATAGTTGCTATACACACCGTAAATACGAAGTTTCTTGGCAGCGTACTTTTTGAGTTATTTCAAAGGATGCGCAAAATGCGGGGAGTCACCCCGGTCGACGCTATGTAACTTTGTGGTCAATAAATTTTTCATAACTCCGCAAGGATCACTATTTAGAGTAACTCTGAGATCTGCATTGGACATTTCCAGTCTGAATGGCCCCATGTTGACGCAGTGTTGTCCAGAAAGTATAACAGCTAAATGAACCTTATGACCACTGTTAATAAGATTCAGTATCCTATGTTAGCTTGTGTTGGTAAGGATCTATTTGCAATTATTTGAAAAAGTGGGTCAACACTGGACCACCTCTTTAGAGTGGCCCTATGTTGAACCTATGCTATATAATTGAAGGAATCAATTTAATACTTTTTATATCTTATTATTAAAAACAATTTCTTTTTTGTATTATTCGCTCATTTACTGACACTTAAGGGTCATAATTAGTTCAGGATGTTAAGAAATGACTTCCAGTAAAGTTAGTTTGCAATTATATAAGAAAATTTTTGTTTTCCACAGTGAAATCAGGAAAAAATCCATTTGACAGTCAAGTATGACTGCAGCAAAAGATGAGTATCACTGAGACTCCCAAAATAACCAGTATGCCCATGAGGTGATGTGTTCAGACCTGGATAACTTAAGTTTAAGAGATGACAGTGAGGTGGGAGGTTATGTGCCACATGGCTAAAGGTGAGTTCTAAAGATTCTGACATAAGAATAGTGAGCCTCAATTGGTACATGTTGCTTGGAACAGAAATTGCTATCTTTGTGGGCATTGTGCCCCATAAAGCGTCACAATGTTTGTGCACCAATAGTTGCTCACATTGCCTGTAATTGAACTTGTATGCATGTGGGGCATCGTGCGCCAAATGAGGAACACTTATTTTAATGTATGCAACAACCTTGACTTCTCTTATATCAGTAGTTTAGGCATTGTTTTAGTTCATTTTTATTTCATCTGCAGACCTGTGGATCTTCATCATTTTATGGTTCTTTACATCATCAACCAGATGATGATTCTTGCTTTAAGTGCAGTTCATCAAATAGAGACTGGAATCCAACTGCCTCAGAAGATGCTTCAGTAAGTTTTGAGAGCAACTTGTCAGTTCATGATGGAAACATGACTAAAGATAATGAACCAGAAATGGATAACTCTGAAGTACATGCAGACAATTTGTGGACTCCAATTATTGCTTCACAGAGATCTTTTGAATTTACAGGAAAGGTGCAGCTTTTGAAGAAACCAACGCAGAGCGGAAAGAATAATTCTGTAGTCCCATTTGTTTATTTGCTTTGTTACAGATGAAACTATTGCACCTATTGTGAATGAAACAAATAGGTACACCACTCAAACTCTCCAGTCAAAGGTTGTGACAAGGAAATCAAGGCTAACCAAATGGATCCCAACAGATGCAAAAGAAATGAGGAAGTTTCATGGTTTGATGGGTCTTGTTTGGATGGGTCTTGTTTGAACACCAAAAATGGAGCACTACTGGTCCATGAAGAGATATATATACAATTATTCTTCGATTTGAAAACACCTGTCCAGAGAAAAGGATCAAAATGATACCAAGATACTCAAGCCTCAAAGCGTTCTGGACTACAATACTGTGCACATGTGGGGTTGATAAATCCGCTCAGACGACATCTAACAATACTGCACTCGGAAGAAGCACAAAGTGGTAGCTACTGCAAATAGGCCATCAAGTTGTTGACAGGAACTGCTGTATTAAATGCCTGGGCACTCTACAATCAGTTTTATAGCCAACAAAAGACAATGGGTGTGGCAAAATTCAATGAATGTCTAGTCATGTCACTCATTATAGGAAAGAAGAATGATGAAATGCTTCCAGGACCAAATTGTTCCGATATTGGAGGCCTACGTTCCAGCCATGCATTAGTTGAAGCTGAAAGACCGAAGCTCAAAACAAGAAAACGCTGCAGGTCCTGCTATAAAGTCATTGCTAACAATGAGGGCAGTTCAGGAGTGAGACAAAAAGCAAGGAGAGTGTCAACCTTTTGTGATGCTTGCAATGGAAAACCATTTCTCTGCATAACTTGCTTCTCATTGAGGCATTTCCCTCGAGTTTAGGTGTGCTTTCAGATATCCAGTGACTATTGTTTCTTCTAC
This sequence comes from Gammarus roeselii, assembly GCA_016164225.1. Taxonomy (NCBI): domain Eukaryota; kingdom Metazoa; phylum Arthropoda; class Malacostraca; order Amphipoda; family Gammaridae; genus Gammarus; species Gammarus roeselii. The sequence goes on along the minus strand of SDVV010009974.1, from coordinate 6,656 downwards.
CTATAATACTTCATCCTTGAGCAAGGAAAAAAATTTTTGGCAATGGAATACTGTAACATCTTTAATTTGTTTAATCTTGCATTTCTATTTTTTTGGAACTACTGAACAACTTATGCTTGACTTGTACTACTTTTATTAATTTGAATAAATTGTACAACAGTATTATATGCCTTTATAATAATTTTTATCTATACTCTACCAAGCGTTCATGAGGAGATGACTCTGCTTTACATCTTATGTTGCAGTTTGGAACATACATCATTGCATGTACCAAATATGGAGCATGTTACTGTCAAAGTGTTGATTTGCATTTCAATTATTGCTGGCTATTTGAGGGGTGTGGGGAATCACCACACAATTAGGGGCTATAGCTTGCCACACAGTTTTTTTTTTAAATAACTTTTTTGGTTGATGACAATGTTGAAACTTACGGTGCTTCAGTTCATGGTCATAATAGTAGCTATAAAAACCTAAAATAGGAAGTTTCTCAGACGCATACTTTTGGAGTTATTTGAAGTATGCGGAAAATGGGGGAGTCACCCCGGTCCAAACATTCAATCTCTCATCACTGTGCTGAGGTCAAGGCAACACCAACTGTACAGTTTTTGTTCATAGAATACTATTATACTCAAATACTAGATCAATCTGAAGCCATTCATTTTCTCATTAATTATTGTCATACTAGGAATGCATAGTGTATGACAACTGTAACGGTCAGGCCAACATGTTACATTATGTTGCCCTGCTGCTGGACATATTTGATGACAGTTGCCTTCCAGACCTGAACTGTCTTGGTGGTACTGTTTTTAACCCGCGTGGCAAATGTGCGTGTTTCTAACTTGCCAGGCAAACGTACATATTATTCGGGTATATATTTCTAACCCCTGGGACATTTATATATTTTTAATAGGCCAACCTGTCATTCACATATCAATTTTCTAACCTTTCACTCTCCAGCACCCACCGTTGGCCTTAGCTGACAAAAAGTGATCTCTGGATAGCAACAACAAATTAAAAAAAATATAACACTTGAATGGATTTTTTTTATTGATTCTGAATATCTAGGTCATTCTGTGTTCAAATGGCAGCGGTATGAATAGCATGCATTTTACTACCCCTCTTCCCTATTTGTCGAGCTAATATCTGCCTGTCAGTTGTCAGCTATAGCCAACGGCCCCAAATATGAGGAATACCCACTGTTGGCTATAGCCAACAGTTCCAAATATCAAGAATACCCACTGTTGGCTGTAGCCAACAGTCCCAAATATCAATAATAGTAATAATATTACTATTAGTATTATTCTTTTGCATAGCCTGCAACGTCGGATTGTGTATCACCAACAACGCCATAAACTGTTTTGCTTTATATTATAAGCAGTTGTTTCCTGAACCAAGAACGATGTAATTAGTTCATCTTGTTCATCTTCAGAATCATATGAAGATGTAGAATCTTGCAGGGCGTCTGTAGAGCTAAGGCGCACTTCCCTGACTCTAACAACACCTGCTTCTTCTACTGACCGATGTGTTCCTTGAGAGAAAAGAAGGAGCACTCCTGGGAGCAGTGAGGGTCAGTAGTTATGGAACCGCAATTGGCGGTTATTGAGGGGGGGGGGGAAGGGGACCTGTTTTTATGACTGTATAAAAGCCACATTAATACATTAGGAATAGCTACATTGACTATTGCAAATGACTACTGCGGAACGAATCACTGTCAAATCCTTCATTTCCATACTCGGCACATCCTCACTACACACCATGCTATATAGATGGAGATAAAGTAATTTATGTATAGTATGCATGCATATTATCTCATTTACTGTTATATACCCATTTATTGTCATTTTAGTAGCTATATATTTCATATTGTTCAGTAACAACATTTACAGTGTCAAATTCTCAGTTTCAGTAGCAAAATTTGTCATTCACAAAAAAATATAGATATTGCCATGGTAAATATTTACATAAATATGAATCCTACAGAAAACATTGTTGACATTCTTGTGTAGAATTACAATCTCTACAACTTTTACTAACAACATAGCTATGTAGCCTATTTATAACAGTAAAATTGTAAATTCCAAAATTGCTTGCATGAATTTCCTAAAATTACAATAACATTTTTCACTTGTTTTCACTGTATCTCAAAAACTAGGATAGATAATTCAAATCTGATTAGGCGACTCAATTTCTCGTACAATTCTTCATACAATAGGTTTATACCTTATAACAGGAATATATATTGAAGTTGGGTAATGAACAGGCAAACTTAAATTGTTGAAAAGACCCTCAGGTAAAAAACAAGTAATAACCAAGATAACAAATTTATGATGGTTTTACTGGATTTGCGATGAAATAAACTATATTTGAGACTGTTTACAGCATGATAAGTATAATATCAAATGAACTACAGCAAGTTGGATGATAAAAAAAAAATCAAATTTTGCAAGCTCGCAGTGGGCACTGGAGGGTTGAGCATTTGGATAGCAACACCAGCGCAAGGCAAGCTGTGACATGTCAAAAAGGAATGGGTTTTCTAATATGTGCCAGTGGTCCTTGCCAGAGGGGGTAAAGAGTGGGAAAGCCAAGCGTAAGTGTAGTATCAAAGCTTGTCGAGTAATATCTCCTTGCAAACATGTAAACTTCCCAATGCAATTAGAGGCAGTTAGCAGATTGTATGATGTCACCAACCACTTTCTCCGCCTCCCCCACTCAACTCCGCAGAAAGAGTTATTGCGTTTTTGAACAACTTTGCAGCGTGAGCTTTTAACTCTCCGGCTAGATTGCACAATTGGGCACGGGGTTGAAAGTATTATGTGCGTTTTCATTGCTGTATATTGAGAACCGAACCAGCAGTGCACCTCAGAAGCTGAGATTGGCACATCTAGACCGTCATGTGCCCTTGCAAAGTATGTTTGTTGAGTTACATGCGCTACTTTAACAAGATACTGGCAAAAACATACACAGCCTTAAGCTAGAGGTGCATACGCTGGGCAATGGACTGCATAATTAATTTGTGTAGAGCTTGAGATGACCGCACATAGACAAATACCTCTCACACACCCGGCATCCTGATGAACGGAATGTAACATATAAATGATACTCTTTCCTTTGGTGTTATAGAAATCATAATATCCAAATCATAATTTACAATCATTGTCAGCTCGAATTAAAAATTGTAATCACTAACAACATCATTCACATATCTCTCGACTACACGACTTCTACACCGCTGTCCCATGAATGGTACAGCAAACTAGTTTACCAAACGTGTGTGACGTTGGCGTTTGTTTACATATATTGTCAAAATGCAGTAACCTATGTTAAATTGTTGTTCGAACCATGCAAGGAGTAATTTAATATTACAGATGGGCTATTTTTGCATTCATACTAACACTGATGCACTTCATCTCGACTAATATTACATGTTGTTAGTAAATCTCAAATTTCTTGTTCTCCCACCAAAATATGCCATATTGGTTTTTGCTTGTTTTGCTTAACAGCTGACAATCATTGATCCGGCCTGTCAGGTCAAAGAAATTAGCAACTAGTTATTCAATGACGGTGATGTGCAGTGGTTAGGAATTTTGGTGAAAGCTTGAATTGATATACTTTGGAGGAAAATGCGTGCATAAAATTGCAGCAGAACAAATAGTTTGAAGATTTGTTCACGTGAAATGTACCGTTTCTCCTCGCAATATTCTGAAAAGGTGTCTTCATGTGCTCTCCTGCTCTCCATCTCAAGATTTCATGTGCGCATCATATATCTCTCATCAATGTTCACATGCGCTGCCAGCCGAATTGTGCAAACGAGCCCCCCAATGCCAACCAGTGGCTTTACAATAACATTTTCTTTGCTGTATTTCAAAAATTAGGTTAGATATTTCAAATCTGATTGAACCACTGAATTTCTTGTACAATTCTCCATAAGATAGGCTTATAAAATTGTAAACAGAATATATATTGAAGTTGGGTACCAAACTGACAAACTAAAATTGTTGAAAAAAGACCCTCAGTTGAAAAATCAAGATAACAAATTCCTGATAGTTCACCTGGATTTGTGACAGAAAAATGATTTGAGGCAGTTTACAAGCATGATAAGTACAATATCAAATGAACTACAGCAAGTTGGAAGACCCAAAATTTTCCAAATTTTGCAAGCTTGCAGTGGGCTCTCAAAAGTTAAGTATTTGCAACTCTGTGGTCGATAAATTTTCTATAACTACGCATGGATCACTATTTGGAGTAACTCTGATCTGAATTGGACATTTCCAGTCTGGCCCGCAGATGATCCAGTATTAATAAGATCCGCCCTGAGAAAACCTTCTTCTTATAAAACAATCAAAGTTGCTTCAGTCTGGAAAAGTAATCTAATTCAGCCAGACCATCCACACTCTTTGTCCATCTCCTCTGCACAGATTGAGCAATCTCCAATCCCCAAGAAAACCCACATTCAACACTAACAAACAATAATCCACAATAGGCCTGATGTGCATCACAAAGAGGGACACCATGAAGTGAGGACTACAGCAAACTGTGGATCTCAGCTAATCCTGACAGTTGTCAGCCATTTATTTTGTAGTAGCCCAGCTATGTAATGTTTGTGGTAAAATCCTGTAATTGAGAAACAAAAATAATAATTGGGTAATTGATAGGTCCTAACAAATAATACAGTTTAAAAAAACATCTCTGAATGCTCTGATCAATAACTAACAACTAGTGTTAATCATAACATAGAGGATCTAGAATGAATGCATGCAAGTATTTGGGACATGACAAAAAAAGACACAATGATGCAATTTTTTGTAATGCCCCTAAATATTTACCTGAATTTATTCTATTTCTTTATAGGTATGTCATGATATATATGATTAACAATCACAAAGTAGCCAGACTGCACTTCACTGCTGCTGCTAGTCAGTACAATTGGGATCAAAATTTTGACCTAGAAGGTGCATCAACTGATCTGCTCGTGCCTCTTTCCAATACTTCCGCTAGTCTGCTTATTACAAGAAAGGGAAAAATCTCAGGGGGTGAAATTGATTGACATGTGCAAACTCTCTGAAAAAACAATCGCCAACAACATGCACAGCTTCAGCACAAGCGTGTTTCTAGCCAAGCATAAATCATCTCTAGATGTTGGTGACTTTTTAAATAAATTCTACCAATGACTAGACTTCATAGCTACTATTTATTGATAATTGGAATTTCCTCCATTTTCAAAACAAAAATCTCTGACTATTTCAGCAAACAATTGATGATTCATTCCTAATTTAAAAGAAAATATAGAAGTATATAGATAATTTCTTACAAATGCTGGATATAGATTTACCTAAGGCTGTAAACAAAGTTCAACCATTTGTTTTTGTTTTACAATTTATCTTGCCTCTTCTGCTAACTGAACCTGTTACATGGGCCCATAGCTATCGGCCGTAAAATCAAACTTCTGAATAAATACTTCATTTTTGTTAGGAAAGACCCATCAGTGATCATTAGTAAGCCCGTTCAACTGACGATTCGAGGGCCGTGCCATACTGGAAGATATGATAGTTTTGCGTTTGATGGAGTTTTCGAGTAGCTATAACTTACTAAATAGCTGACAATGGGGATTCGTAAAGCAACAGTAAACATAGGTATTATAATTTCCTTCACCTTTCGTTTACGGTGTCTGTATCATACAAAACACAGAGGAGTTTAACTTAGATGTTAGCACATAAGATGTACAATATGCCGTCATACGACTGTTGTTTTTGGAAATGTTTTGCGGGGTTTACTTCAAACTCTTTCTTCATCTTTCTCTCTAGTATTACAGAAAAAGTTTACCATCCCAGTTTCACTGTAGCGTGACCGCTATGTGGTAGCTCGTGTTGCTTGATATTGGAACGATTGACTTATAGAGCCCAGCTCTGCTATGTCATGTTTGCAATGTATAGCAGTTGAATTATACAAACATGTGATGTCATCGACCAAATTTAGGCAGACCCACTTTGTATCCTCTAAGCTATCTAAGGTCCCGTGGTGGGTGACTGCTCATGTGTGTGATGTGGTTCTGAAGTGGGGTCCTGTGTTCCAGCATTGTCCTGCGCTTGTCAAACCAAGAGGAAGCCCTGGTTGCAAGCATAGTAGGAAACGAAGTTTTCATGTTTCGGAGCCCAGAGGCAAGTCCAGAGGTGGGACCCAGATGGTAACCTGGTCCCAGAAGTTGTAGCCCGGAGAAGCCAGAGGTCAACCCAGATTGGTTGCCAGGCCCAGAGTTGGTGTTGGCTTAGTAGTCTGTATGACATTGCCTCTTGAACAGCTTGGGTAGGGATTCGTCATCGCTTGAATCCTTATTTATCGTGACTTCTATAAGCATTTGATATGGTTAGCATAACTGGAAACGTGACCAGGTGGTTCCAAAATTAGCTCATGGGCTACAAGCAACGTGTCTATGTCAGTCATGGAAAAATTCAGTGGGCTACGGTAACATCAGAAGTACCACAGGGTTGTGTTCCTGAGCCCATCTCTGTTTAAACTTTATTAATGACCTCGGCACCGATATCGTTAGCAACATATCAAAATTTGCTGTCGACACTAAAAATCTGCAACAAAGTGGACTGTGATCAGGATCACATAACTATGCAAAGGGATTTTAATACACTAGTTGACTGGTCTAATAT
>SDVV010009973.1:0-16456 GCA_016164225.1 Gammarus roeselii | reverse complement strand
CACTGTGTTAGTGCTTCTGGTTTCAAGTTACACGCTCTGTAGGCGCTACCCTCTCGCCATTTTCACTTGGTGGCCTGTGTCAAGAGATCAGCTCACACACTGTTTTTCATTATTATCTCTATTGTTCAGAGATCATGCGAGATTCAAAATGTGCACCAGGATCTTATACACCACCTGTGCAATGCATCAGCACAAATATAATCACCACCCTCTGAACGGGTCACAAACTCTGGGAGCACAAAGCAGGCACTCCCTCTCACCACCACCACGCAATAGCCGGTCATTTACACAGGGAACATTTATTTTGAGATCTAGCATCCCATCTGAGTTCACACAACCGAATCTGAGAGAATATCAACTACATATAATCCTCTGTGATCTTTTCAATACCATTTGTATTGTATAGAGCCCATTGGTTTTTAAGGGATTGTAACCCATTTCATTCGGATTGAAGTATATCCAAGTGACGGTCGCAGAGCGAATTGTTATTGTATACGGGGCTTATACTGTAGATTGTCTCAGTTTACCCGTTTAAACGGTCTGTTCGCTTTTCTGACAGATATTGCAACCATATAGAAATAATCATGGCGACGGTATCGTATCATATATCAAATCTTCTAGAAAAGGTAGGTACCTCAAATATAGTGGACAGTGTACTATTTTATATTCGTCTCCATAGTTATACATATAAGCAAACATGAACTGACCCTGTTTGCCATTGAGCAGTATAATTTAGTATATGTAACTATAGTTTATTTTCAACATCATTGCTCACCCTCCCTGCAGCTGTAAGATTATTGAAACATTGTGCACATGAGATAATCCACTATCACTAACTAGTAGAGTAAATTTTGTCAGATCAGAAGAAACTACCTAAGTCTGTATTCATTGAAAAATATATTGCCCCTGAAAACTCATGGTGACAGACGACAGAGTTGGTGCAATCAATTGCCATGATTCTACAAGCAGCCTGATAATAGTCTAGCTATTTTTTAATAGTGATTGTAATAATTCCAACTCATCTCCAAAGTTTGTTGATATTTAATGATTACCGGTAATGACATTAAACTATATGTTTCCAAGATCTTGAGATCATTTTGTGATCTCATGGTATTTTATTTACCTTGGTGGCCTCAAGACTGCCCAATGCTCTAGCAAAGCCAGAGTGCAGAGCAAGACAGCTAGACTGGACATGTCCATTGCAGATCATAGTTACTCCTAATAGGGATCCATGCAAAGGTATGGAAAATTTAACAACCATGGAGTTGCATATACTTAGTAGCTCAGGTTGCAGAGTTGTTTACAGACTCGATAACTTTCTGCGGAGTTGTTGAGGGGGGAGGGAAGGAGTTGGTGACATCATAAAATTTGCTTACTGCCTCCTATTGCCTTGTGAAGTTTACATGTTTGCTAGAAGAGTTTACTCTACAACACTTAATACTACACCTAGGCCCAGATTGCACAATTGGGCACGGGGTTGAGAACATTACGTGCGTTTTCATCACCGAATATGAAGAACCGAACCAGCCGTGCGCCTCAAAAGCTGAGATCGGCATATCTAGACCTTTGCGTGCGCTTGCAGAGTATGTTTGTAGAGTTACGTGCGCCACTGTCAGTCTTACCTGATGATCCTAATATGCTTTCAAACCACACATCCTTGCTACTCTTCCTAAGCCCAGGCTAGGAGCAATTTAGAGATGGTTTAGTAGTAGCTGGCCAGGATGACAGCACAAAACTAGTATTTATATTTCCAGGGTCCTCTGGCAATTGGTTCCAGAACAGTGTTTTTTTCTATCAATTTTAGAGACTGGTTCAAAGTGCAAACTTGGAGACATTTTCCAATATTTATTGACAACTCTAGTAAAAAATTACAGCACTAGACTCAAGACTTGCAATGCAAGAGGGGGGCTTAGGCTAGAACTTCTGAGGAAGTTCAGCAACTTGACTGCAAATGAATGAAAAAATAACAAGTTTTAAGTTAAACGACCTATCTTAGAAGCCAGATTGCACAATTTGGCACGGGGTTGAGAACATTACATGGGTTTTCATCGCTGAATGGTGAAAAACCAAACCAGCCGTGCGCCTCAGAAGCTGAGATCGGCATATCTAGACCTTTGCGTGCTCTTGCAGCAGTATGTTTGCCAAGTTACGTGCGCCACTGTTAGAGACACTGACAAATATATACAAATCAGACAAATAGATCTGCGAGGCTGCGAGCGCCGAGAAACAGACTGCAGAATTACATGTGTGTAGAGCTTGACATGACCGCACATAGACGTAAGCGTCTTTCACCAACTAGGCCCCATACAAAACTGAATGTAACATTTAGGTGATACACTTTCTTATGGTAGTTATAAATTATAATGAACAATACCTGTCAGTTCTTAATAGAAATTTCCATTACTAACAATGCTTAATTTGCACTTTCACTCCTCTGTCTCTTCCATGAATGTTGCAGCAAACTTGTTTACATAACGTGTGTGACGTCTGTGTTTGTTTTCATCTATTGTCAAAATGCAGTGATGTTAAATTGTCGTTCGAACCATGCATGGCGTAATTCAATATTATAGTTTAGCTATTGTTGCATTCATACCAAACGCTGATGCGCTTTAACTTGACTGATATTGCCCATTGTATTGTGAATTTTCAATTTTTTATTCTCCCGCCAAAAAAATGTGATATTGGTTTATGTTTGTTTCTCTCAATAACCGATGACGATCCGGACTGTTCGGTCACAGAGATTAGTAGTTCTTCAATGATGGTGATGCGCAGTGGTCAGGAATCTCAGTGTCAGCTTGAATTAATATGCAATGGAGGAAAATGCGTGCATGAAATTTTAGCACAACAAATATTTTTGAAGAATTGTTTATGTGCGATGTACTGTCTCCGCGTGCAATATTTTGAAAGGTGTCTTCACGTGCGCTTCATCTCAAGATTTCACGTGCGCATCACATATTTCTTATCAATGTTTGCGTGCGCTGCCTGCCAAATTGTGCAATCTGGACCTAGGCATTCCTCTCCCACCCCTTACCTCTGCTTGCAAGAATCACTGGTGCATATTAGCAAACTCATTCATTTTTGTCATGCCACAGCTTGCCGTTTGCTGGCATTGCAATTCAAGTGCTTGAAGGTTCAGAAATTAATGTGAATGACAGGTTGGCCTATTTAAAATATATATTTGTCCCACAGGTTAGAAAACAAAAACATACCCAAATAATATGTATGTTTGCCCAGCAAGTTAGAAACACGCACATCTGCCACGCGGGTTAGAAACACGTTCCACCAAGTCAGTTTAGGTTGGGAAGGCAAGGTTCCAACAATATGCTTGCAATGCAGCTACCAACTACTTCCAGCTGCACGTAACATAATTTTTGGCATAACCGTTACAGTTGTTGTACACCATGTATTCCTACTATGATAATAATTTATAGAGAAAATAAATGGTTTAAGATTGAACTAGTATATATCCGAATATAATAGTATTCTATTGACAAAATCCATACAATAGGTGTTGCCCTGCCCTCAGCAGAGTGATGAGAGATTGAGTTTACGACAATGTTGCTGAACAAACTGTGCTGCACTGAAACTTTGCCGGTGGTGGCAGGGAGATTGTTATGGTGTGGCCATATCAAAGGTTTTTCTCTGCACACATGCCCAGAGGTAAATTGAATTGTTTGACCTTGATTAAGCTACATTACAAAATAGAACCAATTATAGAATGATGGCATGTTTGTAAACTTGATGTTGGATCAAGTTGGTTACGATGATCCATTTGTGATCTTGACATCGAACCGAGGATAGCAGATAAAATGTTATTAGCTTGAAAACAAACCAATTTTGAATGGGAGAGCAGCCGTACCTATGACAATCATGCTAGAGATATTTGTCCCAATCCATGAACTTTCCACCCTGGAAAATTAGTGGTTGGACTAATTTCCTCAGAGTTGCTGTGTAAATTTGGCGTAGTTCAATAATAAAAGGAATAATTTCATTGATATACGACAAAGTTATTGACAACAAGATCCTCGCGGAGTTGTAAGGAAAATTTCTGCAAAGTTACGTATATGTCTGATACAACTACTTTTTCCACCCTAGCAAGACAGGAGTAACAAATGTTATAGCACACCAGAACTGTTGAAATATGGCAAATAATAGGGCAGAAAAATTCAAAGTTTATGCTTCAAGCTACTGTCTGAGCTGAAGTTTGGTTTACAGCCTGCTATTGTCCAGTGCAGATCAGAGTTACTTCGAAATAGATCTCTTAGTTACTCCAATTAGTTTTCCAAATAGGAGTTATGGAAAATTTATTAACCATGGAGGTGCAAATATTTGACAGCTCACACTGCAGAGTTGTTTTTTTACAGACCTAATAACATTCTGTAAAGTTGTTGAACAGGGGGGAAGAGGTTGGTGACATCATACAATCGGCCTACTGCCTTTAATTACTTTGTGAAGTTTACATGTTTGCAAGGAGAAATTACTCTACAAGCCTCAATACTACACCTACGCATTGCTCTCCCACCCCTTACCCATTGCTTGTAAAAACCACTGGCACATATAAGCAAACTTGGTAATTTGTGACATGCCTTAGCTTGCCATGTGCTGGTGTTGATATTCAAATGCTCAATGGTTATTGACTTGGCCAATATGAGATCTACAGGTTGGCCTATTTAAAATATATATATGTGCCTCGGGTTAGAAATTCATATACCCCAATAATACATACGTTTGCCCGGCAAGTTAGAAACATGCACATTTGCCATGCGGGTTAGGTAATTGTAGGGTCGACCTGGCAAGTTTGCAGAATTTGGCAGGCAGCGCACAAAAACATTGATAAGAAATATTTGATGCGCACGTGCAATCTTGAGATAAAGCGCACGTGAAGACACCTTTCAAAATATCGCACACAGAGACAGTACATCGCACGTAAACAATTTTTCAAAAATATTTGTTGTGCTAAAATTTCTTGCATGCATTTTACTCCATAACAAATTAATTCAAGCTGACACCGAGATTCCTAACCACTGCACATCACCATCATTGAAGAACTACTAATTTCTGTGACCGAACAGTCCGGATCGTCATCAGTTACTGATAGAAACAAACAAAAACCAGTGTCGCCGTTTTTTGGCGGGAGAATAAAAAATTGACAATTCACAATACAAAGGGCAATATCAGCCCAGACGAAGCGCATCAGCGTTTGGTATGAATGCAGCAATAGCTAAACTGTAATATTGAATTATGCCTTGCATGGTTCGAACAACAATTTAACATTACTGCAATCTGACAAGAGATGAAAACAAACACCAACGTCACACACGTTATGTAAACAAGTTTGCTGCAACATTCATGGGAAAAACAGCAGAGTGGAAGTGCAAAATTAAGCATTGTTTGCAATGGCAATTTTTAATAAGAACTGACAGGTATTGGTAATTATAATTTATAACTACAATAAGAAAGAGTATCATCTTAATGTTACATTCTGTTTTGTATGATGCCTCTTTGGTGAAAGACGCTTAGGTCTATGTGCAGTCATCTGAAACTACACACATGTAATTCTTCAGTCTGTTTTGCGGCGCTCGCACCTCTAGCTCTCCGTTTTGTATATATTTGTCAGTGTCTCTGACAGTGGCGCACGTAACTCTACAAACATACTCTGCGAGCGCACGCAAAGGTCTAGATATGCCAATCTCAGCTTTTGAGGCGCACGGCTGGTTCGATTCTTGATATTCGGCGATGAAACCACACGTAATGTTCTCAACCCCGTGCCCAATTGTGCAATCAGGTGACCAGGGTGACTCCCCGCATTTTTTGCATACTCTGAAATAACTCAAAAAGTATGTGACCGAGAAACTTTGTATTTACCGTGTGTATAGCTACTATTACAACTATGAAGCACCGTAAGTTTCAACATTCTATCATCAACCAATCAAAAGCTATTTACAAAAAAACGTGCGGCGAGCTATGGCTTCTAATCAGGGGTGATTTCGTGCACCAAATGGGGTGATTCCCTGCACCCTCCCTGTATCAATTATTTGAATGCAAATTGAAAGTTTGAGAGTACCAATAGAAAGAGCATGCCTATATTAGTAGCATCGACCAGGGTGACTCCCAGCATTTTCCGCATAGCTACTTTGAAATAACTCAAAAAGTATGCGGCCAAGAAACTTCGTATTTATGGTGTATATAGCTACTATAATTATCATTTCATCATCCTACTATCAACCAAAAAGAAGTTATTTATGAAAAACTGTGCGGCTAGCTGTGGCCTCCAATCAGGGGTGATTTCCCGCACCTAACAAGGTGATTTCTCGCACCCCCCATTCATCAATAATTGAAACACAAATGAAAAGTTTGAGAGTACCAATCAAAAGAGCATGCCTATATTAGTATATATCAGTTGCTTAAAATAAAATGTCAAGTAAATGTTATGTCTGTGACAGGTGTTTGTGATGCTCATCTTATGCTGCAGTCATACCAGGCTATCAAAAGATTTTTCTCCTGATTTTGCTGTGGGAAACAAAGTTTTTCTTCAGTAATTGCAAACAAACATTACTGGAAGTCATTTCTTCACATCCTATACTAATTATGACCCTAAAGTATTGGTAAACAAACAAATATTACGAAAAAATGTTTTTTTCATAATATGATAGAACAAGTAAAAAATATATATTTCATCAATTCTATAGCAAAAAAATTGCATTAACATGAATACAAGGCATGCTAGGTGAGGTATTGTTATCTTCATATGATAATATGATAAAAAAAAATCATTTGTAGGTGTTAAACATAAATTAACACTTAGGCCTAGACATATCACCATGTGTTATAAACATAGGGTCATTATTAAATTAGACACGCATTTTAAATCAGCTATGGTATCATTATTTTGGGTCATTTACTTCCAGATGTCGTTATATGTGTGAAGAATTACATTTAATTACTTTTCATTGAAGAAACATGAAGATATTTATCGACAAAATAGATGCGGGGAATCACCCCCGATTGTTTTTTCACATGGGCTGATACCCCGCGGTTGTGTATTTGTAGATATCTACAAAAGTTTGTTTCTTTCCAAAATCCTTCTTGCTCAACAAAATACAACAAATACAACATATTTTGGCCCGTTATCCAATGGAAGCTCTAGCCACAGTATCAAAGTTTGGGGAACTTTGATTTTTTCGAACCAATATTATCACGGAACTGAAAAACGCATCTTCACTTTGATGGTTTTCCATAAATTGTGTGCATATCAAATTTCTACAAGTAGCTGACACTTATTAACAAAGACCTTCTCCTACAAGTCCCGTACTTAGTGACATTTCCAAACGTTTGGTGCCCAAAAGGGAGGTGCAGGGAGTTGCCCTGTTGTGCCGACGGGGGGGAATCACCCTGGTCACCGCAACCACTAAGTCAGGTTAGGTTGGGATGCAAAGTTCCAACAATATGCTCTCAAGGCAGTCGTCAAATATGTCCAGCTGCATGCAACATAACAAAACATGTTGGCGCGACAGTTACAGTTGTTGAACACCATGCATTCATTCCCACATCAATGACAAAATTTACCAAGAAAATGAATGGCTTCAGATTGATCTAGCAAACAAGTATAATAGTATTCTATGGACAAAAACCATTCTATTGGTGTTGCTCTAGCCTTAAGCTGAGTGATGAGAGATTGAGTAGCGTTGACCAGGGTGACTCCAGGCAGTCAGAAACACGGGGTGACTACCCGCACCCCTCTTTTGGGCACCAAAGTGTCGGAAATGTTGCCATTTGACTACGGGGTTCGAAAGAGCACGTCTTTGTTAGTAAGTATCAGCTACTTATAGAAATTTGATAATTTTGGTTCGGAAAACTCGACATTCCGAAAACTTTGATGCTGTGTCTAGAGTTCCCATTGGATTAGAACCAAATTTGGTGTTGATACTTGTGATATGATGTGAAGAAGGATTTTGGAAAGAAGTGTAAACTTTTGTTGATATATACAAATATACAACTGCGAGTTGCCCCAGGTGAAAAAATGATCGGGGGTGATTCCCGCACCTGTTTTGTTATCAAATATCTTTGTTTTTATTCAATTAGAAGTAGTTGAATGCAATTTTTTGCACATATAATGACATCTGGAAATAAATGACCCACAATAATGACACCACAGCTAATTTCAAAATGCGTAACAAATTTTATAATGACCCAATGTTTATAACACATGGTGACAAGTCTAGGCCTAAGTGTTAACTTATGTTTAATGCTCAGGAACTATATTTTTTATCACATTTGCACATCAAGATAACATTACCTTACCTAGCATGACTTGTATTCATGGTGATGTAAAAAGATTACTATAGAATTGATGAAATACATGTTAGCTATATCGTATTATTGAAAATATTTTTTTTTGTAGTAGCTATTTGCTCATTTACTGATACTTACTACTAGGGGCCATAATTAGTCTAGGACGTGGAGAAATGACTTCCTGTAAAGTTAGATTGCAATTATTGAAGAAAAACTTTGTTTCCCGCGGCAAAATCAGAAAAAAATCCTTCGACAGTCGGTTATCACAGCAGCAAAAGACAAGCATCAAAAACACCTGTCACAGACATAATATTTCACTTCACATTTTATTTTAAGCTACTGATATATACTAATAAAGGCATGCTCTTTCAATTGGTAGTTACTCTAAAACTTTTGATATGCGTTTTAATTATTGATAAATGGCGGGTGCGGGAAGTCACCCCGTTTGGTGCGGGTAATCACCCCCGATTGGGAGCCATAGCTTGCCGCACATTTTTTTCGTAAATAATTTCTTTTTGGTTGATGATAGAATGTTGAAACTTACGGTACTTCATGATCGTTATAGTAGCTATACACACATCGTAAATACAAAGTTTCTCGGCCGTGTGCTTTTTAGGTTATTTTGAAGTAAGCGCAAAATGCGGGAAGTCGCCTCATTTGACGCTATACGACAACATCGCTGAACAAACCGTGCCAAACTGAAGTTACTTTGGCTGCAACGGTGAGATCATTACGGTGCTATGGTTGGGTTGAATGATCGATGCCCATATCCCATCCGCAAAAACACCAAATTCATTTCCAATATTCAGTGGCCAAAATATACACTGCATTTTCGTTAATTTGAACAGCAAAGAGTTTTCTCATTAGTTTATTATATTATAACTTGGACCTCTTCCAGAGTAACAGTGCACAGCAAATAGGATATCACACAGTATGTGGGACACATTTGTTACCACTTCTGTATCAACTCTAATGCGCCTTTCTAAGTTCTAATTTCTTATGATGTGCAACCAGCTATGAAACCTATCCAAACAAATAAAGGTATAGGGGCTGAGGTGAATGTCCCAGACTTGATGACTTGAAACTTGATGACTAGGACTGGAACTTGGAGATTTGGAGGCTTCTCTGCAAACCGCATGAAATGGTCAGCTAAATAGTAAAATATAATAATTCAAGACCTAGAATGAATGAGTGATTATCTTTAATGATAACTGGTCATCACCAAGATGGTCATAACCCCAACTAAAAATGACTTTTTGAGATGCAACTCATTGTGCATTTCAGGGCTTTAATAATAAGTTATGAAATAATTACTTTGAAAATGACTGGTCCAACATGGCAAAACATTAAATGGATCAAAATCTATGAGCATTGAATAAATTCAACTTTTAATAAGGAAGAAGATACTATAATTACTTTTATGATTACCATGATTCAGAGTATCACCTGAAGGGCACGAAATTGATGGTGAAAACTTCTCTAGGGATGCTTCAAGTAACTATGAAAGTGGACCTAGCTAATAGTTACAGGTTAATTGCTCACCTTTCTCCCTAACTCCTAGCAATGAGGAAAAGGTGGAGGACACTGCAGGTGACAGGCCTCTACACGCAAAATCCTCAGGTGCCTTGATTGGTGGTGATGGTGGCAATAGGCAGGCAGGCACAATGGGCAAGAGGAAAGCTTTAGCTATCTGTAAAGTGGTCAGCAGTCACTAATCTCGGACAGAAAAGATGCATGGGTTAGGGGAAATGTGGGATGGCCTAGTACAAATGCAATTGGGCAATCTGTAACAACGGTGTTGCCATCCTATAGGTTTTTCTCTGCGCAGGTACCCAGAGGTAAATTGACTTGTTTGACCTTGATTGAGTTACATCAGGAAATACGACCAAATATAGTAGGATGGATTGTTTGAAAACTTGATGTTGGACCGAGTCTACCATGAAGCATTTGTGATCTTGACATCTAACCAAGGATAGCACGATGAAACAGTCCGAGCTTGAAAACGAAACGCTTTAAGCACTAGGAGCCGCGTACCTATTAAAATTGTACCAGAGATGTTGGTTCTGATTCATAACCTTCCTACCCTGGCTTAGTAAAGTTGGCATTGTTCAGCAATAAAGGCATTGATTCCAATGATATTTGACTAAGTTATTGACAACAAGATCCATGCAGAGTTGTCAGCAAAATTTCTGTTGAGTTACGCATACGTCTGATATAGCATCGACCTAGGTGACTCCTTGCAGTCGGAAACACGGGGTGACTTCCCGCACCCCCCTTTCGGGCACCAAAAGGTTGGAAATGTCACTGTGTTGACTAAAGGGCTTGAAAGAGCAGGTCTTTGTCACTAAGTATCAGCTACTTAAAGAAATTTGATACGCGCACAGAATTTATGAAAAAGCGCCAAAGGGAAAGTCTGTTTTTCAGGTCCCTGATAATTTTGGTTTGAAAAAATCAACGCTCCACAAATTTTGATGCTGTGGCTAGAGTTCCCATTGGATTAGGGTCAAATTTGGTAGTGATCCTTGCAATATGATGTAGTTTGTTGCGTAAGAAGGATTTTGGAAAGAAATGTAAACTTCTGTAGATATATACAAATATACAACTGCGGAGAATTGCCCCAGGTGAAAAAACGATCGGGGGTGATTCTCCCACCTATTTTATTGATAAATATCTATGTTTTTCTTCAATGAAAAGTAGTTGAATGCAATTTTTTGCACATATAATGACATCTGGAAGTAAATGATCCACAATAATGACACCACAGCTAATTTCAAAGTACGTAACTAATTTTTTAATGACCCGATGTTTATAACACATGGTGACATGTCTAGGCCTAAGTGTTAACTTATGTTTAATGCCCAGGAAGGTCTACCCTGAGAAACCTTCCTCTTAAAGAAAATAAGCCAAGCTGCTTCAGCCTGGAAATGTAATCCAAATCAACCAGTCCATCCTCATACCTTGTCCATTTCTTCTGCACTGACTTCAGCAACCTCAAATCCCTAAGAAAACCCACATTCCACACTGACAAACAATAATCCATAACAGGCCTGATGTGCATCACAGAGGGACTCCATAAAGTGTGGACTGCAGCAAACAGTGGATCTCAGTAGTTTGGTGGCCAATCCCAAAGCCTTTCCCACTACCTCTCTGACATGTTGGTGGAATTTCAGTTTTACATCCACCACCACGCCTAGGTCTCTGTGGGACTGAACAAACTTCAATGGAATGCCGCTCAAGTAGTACAGAGCCAGCGGATCATTGCAAGACCACTGGGCAAACCTCAACACAGCGCACTTCTCGGAGTTCAGCATGAGGTTCCAAGATGCATCAACTGCGCTGACTCTATCAAGATCTGACGCTGCAGACAAGACACACCAGCAACAGCAGACTCCTTCACCCTCTTGGATCAAAGGTACAGCTTTAGAAGTGTGCCGGCCCGGATTTACAGCATAGATCCAAGAACTTCAACTACGAGGGTTCTCTGGCAAGCGGATTCAGAATAATTGCAATCTTTCATTAATGCTAAGACAGGTACTAAGTGGTGCAAATGAAAGGCAGCTGTTTCATTACAATTTATTACTAAAATCACACTTAGGACGCCATAAAATAGGGGGAGCTGAGACAACATCGACCAAGGAAGCTGTTGCTCGACTGAAAGATAGACAATACAAACATAATCAGCACAGATAAAATGTTCAATTAGGAACTAGATCTGTAAAAAGGGTTATTAGTACTTTTAATTCAAAACATTATATCTCTCTCATAAAAAAAAATGAAACCAATTAATATACATTCTGTACATATATACAACAGCTATTCCCAAATAAGGACTTATAAATGGCGACTATATTTGGCTGAAAGTACAACTCCGAATTTCACTAAATCCATATAGCTACATATTTACACAGGACCCTATAGCTGTATAACATTGCACACAAATTGCCGGTATCACAAAAATATAATCATAAATAACTCTGGCAAATATCACTGATATATTTCTTCCCCACTATTCCAAATTACACAATGGCACCAGGGAAGTATCACAATTGACTTGGTTAAATACATGTATACACATGAACTGCTCAGAACCAGACCCAGTTGACCAAGCAGTCCCCCAATTAATGTTGGAGAACCAGGTCTGGCAAAAGCTTTACACATCCCAAATTACCTGGTCCTGCTCTCCTTGGTGCAAGGACCACAACCCTGCTAGCCCACGTAGGTAGCAAGCTGAGGAATGGGATCGACCACAGTAAGTACACAGCTAACAAGGTCAACGGTAAACAGATTTGCAGGAATAAGCACTAAAAACCAATTTAATACCTCCTCATTATTGCATAGTGAATATTTACAGTATAAACAAAAGCAAATATATAAATCAATAAACAATAGTTTCAGGTAGCTAATCACCTTGCCCCAGATAATGAGCCGGCACCATGGACAGCTACAACCAAACAGCACTAGAGGGTGGCAAAAGCATCAAGCCAACTCTGGTGAAGAAAACATGTATAACTAATGAACAGAACGAACAGCACATGTAGTTTTTTAACGGTATGAAACACTTCAAAGAACATAGGATCACATATTATACACACTACAGCCTGCATTACTACTCAGGGAACTCCCATTAATATAATATAATTGCACAATTAATAAGACTGCCACCAGCCACAGAAGACGATTTACCTTCAAAGAGCACTCAAGGGGCTGACAATCACGGGAAGTAGCAACTCTGCACTGATGGCAATGGGGTAGACCACAAGACAGATGGAAGCCGGGACCCCCACTGGCAGAGATGAGTCAAGGAATAAGCTGCAACAAGTAAATCGTTACACCACTAGCTCACCCATAACACACACACACCAGCATAGCAGGTACCAGGCACCTAGCAACAATGCAGCCATCATTCTATTGTAGTTTTGCCAACGTTTACATTTACATATTGCGCATAATGATCAACCTTACTTTACTCTAATATCATTCATCACAGAGCAAGCTTCAATGCAATAAGAATAAATCCACTATAACAATGCCTCTCTTAACTGTATATAATACTCATCTTTTATTTAAATTTCACAATAGATGCCTCAACGACCAAGATCTTAACGCATATCCAACTGATATCACAACTTCAACACCAAACCACTCTCAAACACTGATCTGAATGAAATAGTTAGTCCCACATGTTATTTCCAACACACGGTTCCTACAGAAAATACAGCAAAAGTTGATGTAGTACTCATAAAATAATTTGTTTTCAGAGAACAACACTAGAAGCTAATGTAATAATTGACAGCATCTTCACACATGTATACAGACACCTCACCCTCCAATGTCCCAGAAGACAAAACAGCAACCAGGGAACTCCATCATGTGGTCTGCTCCTGGCAAGCTACCACAACCAAGAGCCCCCAACATTGCAAATCCTCAGTAACAGGTCAAAACCTCACAGTACTACTGGCAGGTGAATGTGATTACCTCACCTGCTAAATCTTCAGAGCAGGTTGATTCAATAACCTGGGATGAGGCACTTCAATTGCATATTCACTGCACTTTACATTAGATCAGAGTGCTAAGGCCATCCAGCGCACTGAAGTCAATGTCACTTCACTATCAGAAATACTTTCTTTACTCTAAAACAAAAATGAGAAAATTAGAGCATAATGAAAACCAAAATTAGCACTGTATGAAAGACAAATAAATTATTAATATATACATGATAATTCACTAGTAAGATTTTTACCCTACTACACAGCTTGTAGTCCTCAGCTAATGACTTGAAAGAGCACAGTGCTCCAGTTGTGATGTGGTTCACATAGATCTCAGAAATAGCTCAGGGCCCAGTACGGACCCCTGAGGAACACCATTAACTACCTCCCTCAACCCCCTGTAACACCCATCAACAGCAACCCTCATAGAACAACCATCCAAAAACAAGCTTATCCAGCCAAGCAAAACCAAACCAACTCCCACCTCCCTCAGCGTGTGAATCAATACATAATGAGACACAACATTGAAGGCCTTTGAAGAGTCAAGCAGCACAACATCCATTGCAAAGCCATCATCCACCCAGTCGGAAACATCCAAATAAGCCAAAAGAAGCTGATCCCCAGTAGACCAAATTGAGGGAATTCAAACTTATGAGGGGAGAGAATCTCATTGCCCTTGAGAAACTGAACCAGACCTGAAACAATAATCCTTTCCAAACTCTTGCAGCACACAGAGGTCGACTGACAGGATGATAGTTCAGAGAGTCATACCATGACTTGCCCTTGAATAGGGGGTCCACAATTGACTCCAGCCACATGTCTGGAAGAACTCCACAAAATAATGACCTACAAAATAGAATTAACAAGGGCCTTGATAGTGCTGCAGCACAACTCTTCTGAAGTTTAGGATGTAAGCCATTGGGACCCACTGCTGACAAAGCATCTAGAGCAAACAGCACGTCAAACACCTGGGCATGAGTGACAACTGGATCAGGCATCCCTCCATGAAAGCCCTGACTAGGAGCAGGGTTTGGAGGAGCATCAGCAACAAAAACTGAGGCAATTGCATCAGCTAAAATTTCACTCATAATCTGCGGGCAGCCAACATACTTGCCACCATCAGCATGAAGAGGACCAACAGTTAAACAACGCATCTTCTTATTGCAGATGTATGAATGAAAGAGTTTAGGACACTCGCAAAATTGATCCATGAGATGTTCCTCATACTGAGCACAACTCTGGATAGCATAGTTTTGATACTGGTGGTTCAAGGCATTAAATATGCCCAATGCCAGCACAGAACAAGGATCCCCCCTACCAAAAGAAACTCTTGTGCACTTGAAGTCCTGTCAGGCCAGAGATCTCTCTCAACAACTGTTAAGGTGGATGAACAGACCACGGCACGGACTGGGCTCCATAGCAAACTGGAACATGCAGATCCACCAACCCAATCAGTATGGACACCAGGTGCAAAAAAAAATTGTCAACCAACAGGTACCTAAATTCCAGCTGCCAATCAATAACAAACAGGGACTCCAATATGGCATTAAAGTTTTCCTTATGCCAAAGGTGTCTTCCTCTGAAAAAAATCAACATCCCATCCAAGGATCACATAGAAAAGATAGTTGCACACAATAGGGGAGTGCATACTACAAAGAAATGGGGAGAGCACCTCAACACTGCCCACCCATCCAATTTGGATGTAAAGAAAAGGTCCAAAATGGAACCACCCGCAAAAAAAGTGCTCTCAGTCACCCACTGTCAGACCAACAGAAAGAAAACAGTCCAAAAAGACATGTCCACCAGGTGCACATATACATCAAAAACATTCTCAAAAGGCCAAGCTAAAGAGGCAGGTTAAATTCACCCAAACTAACAACCTCACGGTTAGCACAAAAGGTCAAGATCAGCTGAATGAGCCAAGAATTGCAAACCTCATCATAAGATGGGGGTGGATGAACAGCCAGCACCCAGATATCAACATCCAACAGGTGAATGGCAGGAATATTTGGACAGTCAAGGCTGTGTTCAACACAACAAACTCCTTTTCTCACAAACAAGCAAACACCATGCTTGCAAACAGAGCTGTCAGTATCACCCCTAACAACATCAAAACCCTCCAACAAAATGAAAGATGAAGGAACTGAAGCAGTTAACCAAGCTTCACCCACAGCAACAACATCCAAGACCCAGGCCCTGACAAAATCGACCAAGCAATACATCTTGTTCATGAGAGAACTCTCATTAACCTATCCAAACTTCAACATAAAATGATGCACCTCGCCTTCTCAAGCAATCACAGAACCACCCCCTCCCACCACCAACACCACCACCCTGACCACAAACAGGACCACCCAGACTCGAAACTGCACCACTAGGAACCCCAACACTCCGTCCAACAGCACTTCCATCAGCACTACCAACACCACACCCATCACCACAACCACCAGTGCCGCTGCGTACTCCAGCAACACCGCGCTCCCCGGCACCACCACGCCAACCGGCACCTCCACGATCACCAAGAACTCTACGACCGCCAGCAACACCACGAGGGCCAGCAACACCACGAGGGCCAGCAACACCACGAGGGCCAGCAACACCACGAGGGCCAGCAACACCACGAGGGCCAGCAACACCACGAGGGCCAGCAACACCACGACGGCCAGCAACACCAC
Organism: Gammarus roeselii; assembly: GCA_016164225.1. NCBI lineage: Eukaryota > Metazoa > Arthropoda > Malacostraca > Amphipoda > Gammaridae > Gammarus > Gammarus roeselii. Next base: position 3 of record SDVV010009973.1, on the reverse strand, counting down.
GAC